>JAJAGP010001577.1:0-178427 GCA_025084515.1 Ancistrus triradiatus | reverse complement strand
TTCAAGGCCCACCACTGCCAAGCCGCATGGCCTTAAACCTAAATTGCATGAATAAGTTGTGGGAATGTAGAAGTTGTAGGCTCCTCTGGTTTAGGGCTTGTTGTTGACACAAGTTGGATCCATGGAGTCATCCTTATTACGCCAAATATTATTCCAATCCTCATCAGTCCGGTCAAGACAGCCCATGTCCACTGAAGCACCAGATTCTACTTTTTGCAGAACACAAGTGGAACCTAATGTTATTTTCGGCTGTTGTAAACCATCTGCCTCAAGGTTTGATTAATTTTGCATATGGACCAACAGCACCAGTTAAACAGATCAGACACGGCAGCAATCATACCTGAAAAGACAGGAGCTGCATTTTCTCCAGTTCTCAGGCTACCCAATAGACTATGCAGGCTACAAAAATGACCAGCATTGTAAATACTGTCAATAAAATAAAACAAATAAACGTTCGTGATTAGTGTAAAATACACAGAAATTCAAAGGCTTATAATAGGCTATACAGTAGTTCCCTAATTAAGAATGTGTCTGTGTGTGAGCATTTCTGTGTGTCGGAGAGAGAACGATGGCTTTGACAAGTCTTCAGAAGAACCTAGCAAACGGGTCGACTCTGCCCCCGGATTGAGATAAAAGTTTTTGTATTCTCTTTGCTCAGAGTTGCTCTCAGATCGCTTCTAAATCACAAACTAAAACTCCTGGGTAGGAGTTTTTAAGCTACGTTTGGAGCTCTCTGAGAGGATTCTTAGAATCTTTATGAATCCTCCTGACCTTTGCACTTAAAATGGAAAACAAAACAGAAATAAATTGACAGTGAATTCCAATATGTGATGGAGGAACAACACGAATTTGAGCCGTCACGTTCCTGGTATGAAAGCCCTGGAACCGATGTAGTTCTGGGCTCACCTCTGTGGGAAGTCATAGCACTTACTGTCTGGCCTTTGGTATCTTTCTTCATCTCCACCCACACCCCTGTACAGCACACATTCCCTCCTGCTTCAGCAAGCGACTTTTCTGAACTGCCTCATCCACCCTCTTGTGGCCACTGAACATCCGAAAGCTTTCAAACCGCGTTCAGATGGATGCGTAATCCAGAAACAAACCCATTCCACCAGTTCTAAAGGCTGTGTTACTAAAACTCTCAGGAACACTGTAATCTGAGCACCTACCTGCCGGCTGTGGCCTTTCTCGGTATCTGCCTGACCAACCGTGATCTTCCTCAGAAAGCGGTCATTGGTGTCGACCACTGTGGAGGAAAAAAAAACCAGAAAAATGAGCCTGTTACAGGTCAGCAGATTCCAACTACAAATAAACATGCCTGTACTGACCAGAACAGGAAAGCAAAGGAAATACAGAGGTTTTAAATACTTTCTAATTTCTATTACCATTTAAATTATTTTTGAAATATTACATGTAGGAGTGGGCAATATGACGATATTTTATCGTATCACGAAACATGCTTTTCAGAGCGTATCGAGAATATCGTCAGTGCTTAAATAACACTGAAGAACTGCAAGTTTCCTTGTGTAATTTTTCCTGTTTAATGGGATAGAGAGTAGCACAGTTTGAATATAAATCACTTTACTAAGTACTGTATGAGATAATATTTGAATAGTAGTTTTTAAGAATCTCTCTCTACTGATGCATTTTGTCCGCAATCATATGTCGTGATAAATACCGCGTACCATGACAATATCTAAGTGTTGCTATAGAATATTTTTACCATTTTGCCCAACCCTAATTTCACTTTAAGAGCCTGGCGGATCCACTTCCAGTGTCCTAGACTCCATTCCAGACTTTCTCACACACTTCTCATCACAGTTCTACATTGCAAGTGATCTGATTCGCCGGCGTATTAATTCCTCATTTTCTAATCACGTTCTCCACCGAAGACCTCAAACTTTCAGACTTTGTTTGCACATCGAGTTGGAGCCATTGTTCCCCAAGCTCTGTTTTCTGCCATCTACATTGATCTCTACTCTCTGAGAATTTCAGTCTGTTCTTTCCTTCAGCTGAAAACTGAAAGTGCCATTAGGCTGATTCAGCGCTTTACTGGACCAGGAGATATCCGGCAGCACAGCATGCAAGGTGAGAACCAGCCCCTTACAGGGCACCAGTGCATCACAAGGGCACAGGCACAAACGCTCACACTGGGACATTTTAGAGATGCCAACTGACCTGATGCATGTCTTTGGATGTAGGAGGAAACAAAGGGACAAAAGGATAACGTGCAAATTCTACAAAGTGGCCAGGCCGGGACTCGAACCCCAGTGTCTGAAGCTGTGGCACTAACCGTAGCGCTACCCTGCCACTAGGGCTGTGGTAATAATCGATACAGCAATATATCGCAATATTTATTTTCCCCAAAATAATACATTGATTTTCAGCTCAAAATATCTTTTATTTCCAAGGAAGAAAAGGGGTGTAAAACTACAATCTTCGTTCCTGTAGATGGCGCACTACAGTGCTTTGACACAACGTGATGTGACCTATTAAGACGACTTGTATTTCAACTGTTTTCATATTTTCAGTGAACTATGTGGAATATCTCAGTATATCGTGATATAATCGTATCGTGACCCGCGTATCGTATCGTGACGTACTTTTCCAATATCCACCTCGACATGCCATCCCTCATTCCATTTTGTTGTTGTAAAATCCTGCTTTGGTCAAGCAAGCTGCCATTGCTGTGCACTTGCGCAACGCTCTTAACCCCCAACTGGTCAACTCGACTGCAAGTTGCTCCAGAAAAGAACTTCTGCAAAATGCTAAATGTAAAAGTAACTAATTGTCATGGTTAGCAAATAAACATGATTAAGAACTTTCCGTAAAACCACAAAGTCCCGGTGGGTTTGAACACATCCACTGTGGGCTCCGTGCACACCAGGAAACAGCCTTGGAAGATGTCGATGTGGAGCCATCCTCCACACATGAGCAGCGCGGATGGAAAAAAATGATCAAGAACAAACAAGCAGCAAGCGTTACTCAAGGAGCTCTCCCTTTCCGCAAGGCCTCATTCATCATTCCCTAGTGTTTTTAAACAAACACGATTCCTAAATGGACCAAAAAGTAACCACTCAGAGCATTTTATGCACAAAGTGGCGTCGCTGTAAATCAAACATAACAGTGTGTAGGCCGGGGTCTGGTTTCTGCTGCCCTCTGTATGTTTACGTACAAGATCTGAGACGGAGATCTGAGGAGAGATACTAGGTTACTCACAACAGCGAACATGCAAACGTCTCCCAAGTTCAAGAACCCAAACGCAGCTATAATGCAATGTAGAGGAAATCAGGGGCGTTAAATAAATGCAGATGCCCCACACACACACACACACACACACACACACACACACAGAGTGGAAAGTTGGTTTTAATCTTCAGGGTCCATGTCTGACCGTGCACTCTTGAACCGGCTAGGTAAATATTTCATAAGTCCCTGATTTTTGCGAGATAAGAACCGTAAGAAACCAGCTGTAACCTGCACCTCGAAACCTCTCAGCCTCAATTCCCACACTGCTAAGCTGTATGAGGAATGGAAATGACCACTAATGGTTTAAAAATGGGCCCGAAACAAAATAAATCGAAACCTACGCAGGGCTCATGTTAGCAATTTGTAAGGTCATTCCAACTGAAGTGTTGGAAAAATAATTATTCCAAAAGATTCCTTCATCAATGTTCTTTGGGGATGCTTGTGGTTTTCCTTAATGGGGAAAATGAATGTGTGAAGACATTACCGAAAGTATATGGAGGCCTAATTGTTATTACACATACTGGTTAGGAAAGGTTTGTCACAACGTGTGATATTTCACTGCAGGGAGTGTATTCTAAACGAGAAGTACACCATGTCGTGCTTCAGAACAGATTGTAGTTTTATTCTCCAGCAGATGTAGCAATGGCTGTAACTTTAACACTACCCATGTGCTTGTGCACGTGTTTTAGGTTAACTTACACAATTACATAATCCCCAGAGGCTCTCCAGCTACTTTCTTACCGAATTGCATTTGCGTAAAGGCATCGACTCTTGGGCTTTTGAAAAATTTAGACAATCGCATTTTGAAATGGCCCCGAATCGGAAAACAGGTCCTACTCATTTCCCAGACTAATCCGCTCTCTAAGAGCTGGAAACAATCCTCCAAAGCCTAGAGCTCCTCATGCATTCATGAGGAAAGCTGGATTATTTGTCACTTCAAGCTTAAGGTCCGGGAAATATACAGGACTTCAGAATGCATGAAGGGGCCTCAACCAAGAGGAAGGGGCCGATTACTGCCCCGGCACAAAGCGAGGCCCAATGAGGAACGTATGTCCTTATACACAGGACCAGCTGGTTTAAATCAGCAGGCTGTTTCAGGGATTAAACCCAACCTATAACAAAGGGTGCAGAAGATTTTACACACGTCGTGCACCTGTACGTGGAAACCTGAGAGACGCTAACATCAGGGATTGACGTTAAAGAGAAGCATTCATTAAATATATATGATTTTCATTGTTACAGATCATTTGATTCTGAAATCTACATGATTGCAGGAAAAAGGGGGATAATTGCATCCTTTTTGTTGAGAAAATAAGTTGGCCAATTAAAGACACCTCCCTCCCGCCAACGTCTCCGGTACGTGTTTCAAATAATAAAAGACACATACAGTGGGTGCTTGAAAGTTTGCGAATTCTTTATAATTTTCTATATTTCTATTTTCTTCTCCCTTTCATTCTCCTGCCGTAAATATGACCTAAAACAATCATCAGATTTTTCACACACACACACAAGGTCCTAAAAAGTAGATAAAGAGAACCCAGTTACACAAATGAGACAAAAATATTATACTTGATCTCATTTATTTATTGAGGAAAATGATCCAATATTACATATTAGTACGATGCACAAAGTATGTGAACCCCTAGGATTAGCACAGATGATTTGAAGGTGAAATTAGAGTCAGGTGGTTTCTTCAATCAATGGGATGACAATCAGAGTGTGAGTGGGCCACCTGTTTTATTTAAAGAACAGGGTCTATCAAAGTCTGCTCTTCACAACACGTTTGTTGGAAGTGTATCATGGTACGAACAAAGGAGATTTCTGAGGACCTTAGAAAAAGAACTGTTGATGCTCATCAGGCTGGAAAAGGTTACAAAAAACCATCTCTAAGAGTTTGGACTCCACCCAAAAATCCACAAAATCCACATCAGACAGATTGTGTACAAATGGAGGAAATTCAAGACCATTGTTACCCCCTCCCGCTCAGGAGTGGTCGACCAACAAAGATCACTCCAAGAGCAAAGCGTGTAATAGCTGGCGAGTGTTCACAAAGGACCCCAGGGAAACTTCTAAGACTTCTAAGCAGCTACTGAAGGCCTCTTCCTCATATTGGCTAATGATAATGTTCATGAGTCCACCCCATCAGAAGAACACTGACAACAATGTGTGGTGCATGACAGGTTACAAGGAGGAAAGCCCACTGCTCCTCCAAAAAGAACATTGCCCGCTCGTCTGCAGTTTGCTAAAGATCACGTGTGATGAGCCAGAAGCTAATTGGAAGAATGTTTTGGTTTTTTTTTTTTTCTGACGGATGAGACCAAAAATAGAACTTTTGATTTAAATGAAAAGGGTTATGTTTGGAGAAAGGAACACACTGCATTCCAGCATAAGAACCTTATCCCATCTGTGAAACATGGTGGTGGTAGGATCATGGTTTGGGCCCGTTTTGCTGCATCTGGGTGAGGATGGCTTGCCATCATTGATGGAACAATGAATTCTGAAGGTTATCTGATTATTCAAGTGGTCATGTAAACAGGATACTCTGCTCTAGAAACCAGGTTAAGAAATCTGATAGAGAGAGCTGGATTTCATTCCAGTAATCTAAGTACTTGTAGCATGTATACCAGTTACCCGACTATATTCTGTTTTCAGATCGCACATGAACACGAGCCTTCCACCACGGTTGCCAGGTCCTCATATCCTAAAGACTACTTTTTCCATTGACTTTTGGTCAAAGACAATTGACAAAGTACAAACTACTCAAGTGCATGTATATTCCTTGACTGGATTACTGTCAAAATCTGATTTTCTGCAGTTATTTGATTATTAAGTGCATGTTAAAGAGATCCAAGCAATGAGAAAGGATCCTACCTCTCTGCCATGTGACCTTCGCTGGATCCAGGTCAAGACGGACAAAAGCTCGGACTTCCTCGGGTGTGAGCGCGATGGGGTCAGATTTGTCTATTCCGAGACGCTGAAATGAAAAACGAAAGGAATGGATGGATGGTACAAACAGGAGGTCTTCACCAGAGCTGAAATTTCTCAGGCACAAACCTGGTGACCCAAAGGTTCATCAAGAGTCCAGGAGCACTTAACTGAACTAACATACACTATATAGACAAAGGTATGTCGATACCCCTTCTAATTATTGAGCTCTGCTACTTCAACAACACATTTGCAATATCAAGCGTACACTTCAGGATTCTCCATAAACAGACAGAGGCAGTAGACTGGGTTGTACTGATACCTCACTCTCAATATGACACATTTATACATTTCCGCTTTCTGACCTGCTATCCTTAAAGTCCATAGAGAAACAGATTGCGAACTTTGATTGAGAACTTGACTGGCTTGCACAGAACCTCGACCACGACCTCAAAAATGCACAGGATGCCAACAAGTCAGGGCTTATTGCTTAAGATCAGGAACCAACCTCACGGTCATGTTGCAAAATCTAGCAGAAAGCCCTTTTAGGAGAACAAAGGTGAGGGAAAACACCACAGTGACACCCATGTTTTGGATCTAATCTTTTGGGTGTGCTCAAATCTCTGCTGATTGTAGGTGTGTGGGGTAGTAGTAGACAGAAAAAGAAAATGCGTCGAAGCCACCGTCTTAGAGAAGCGACGCAGTTCAATGTTGGGTTATTAGGGCCCCTGCTGGCGAGATTCAGTACTACACTTTCTGTACACTGTCAAACCTTAAGAGAAGTTACTCGTACCGACACTGACGCTGTTTTCCTTTCAAGACAGATCGTTTAACAGATGGAAACGCAATTCCATTCAACCGCTAGGGTATTAGTGAGGTCATGGACTGATGTTTTTAGATAAGATACAGCTCACAGACTGTCCAGTTCATCCCCAAGCTGTCGCACAAGAGTGGAGTCAGAGCTCTGTGCAGGAGAGTCGAGACAAGACGAGCTGGAGAGCATAAGAAAGGACTTACCTTCAGTCGGCCCAGCTGGATGGGAGAGAAGCGTCTCACTCCATTAACAGATGGCACTAGTCTGCTGTACAAAGCCTGGACAGAGGCAACACACAATGTTGGTGAGAACCATTGTTATGTCCACTTTTTTTACAAATATAAACCTAGTTCTACTCTGATCGGCACATCCAGGCAGCTTTGTTACTTATGTAAATATTGTCTCAGTGGTAAGATCCAGCAGCTGGTAAGAGCAGTTCCTGAGGGCCCAAGTTCGAATCTCGGGTGGCTGCTAACACCATGGAAGCCCACAGCCTACCGATAACAAAAAAATCTGCCACCACTGGAAGTTCTCGCTGGCTTACAATAGTACTCTCTTGGTGGAGGGGTTGGCACATGGCAGGGACAGTCAGTGAGGATTACCCAATCGAAGAGACATATTGGTGAAAAACATTCCTTTTAAACAGGTAAAGATGGATTCAGCATCTGAAAAGTCCCCACATGCAAATAACACACCCCCTTTAATATCCTCCCACAATTCAGCACTGAAACGTTTCTCATTCTTGCTTGTACGAAGGGCAGCTTTCAGATCCGTCTCCACCATAGCCGGTACCTTGTCTGACTGCGTGGCTTCATGCAGGATGCGAGCATCGACAGCAGCTGCCACCAGGTTATTGGCTGCAGTGATGGCGTGGATATCACCGGTCAGGTGCAGATTAAACTGAGAGAAGAGAAAGAAATCTGTATTAACCAAAAACTGTTTAAGAGACTTACAAAAAGTGCAATGACAAGTACCGGTATCTGATGTTTAATGTTCGCGTCATGTTCTGTGAGACGGGATCTGCTCGAAATGGACGTTGACTGGATGACCACAGTCCCGTAGTAGTTTAGATACTTTGCACATAGTGTAATAATAATTATATTTTTTCCCATAAGGAATCATGTAAATTGAATGAATCTGTTCCAGACCCCCAGAAAACCCACACTGTATCACATTATACGCATTAATGGAGTCGTATTGCACAGGTGCTCCCTGATTTATGATGGGGATATGTTCCAACAAATCCATCATAAATTAAATGTATCATGAACCGAGGAGTTTAACGAGTGTTTGTTAGAGCGGCCTGTACTGTATCACAGCGGAGCCAATGATAAGTAATAATAAGTAACTTCATGTTTGAAACACTTTCATTAGCCTACAGTTGGCCAAAAACATTAATACAAAGCTTATTTTATAATAAAGTGCTGAAAAATCTCATGTCATTTAGTAAGTAATGGATTTAATGTGAGAAGTAAAACCCAAACACTTGCTCTGTTGGTGAACTCCGCAGCCTGTATTGATTAATTGCAGCCTGTGTTCTGGAGTATTCAATTCCTGTTATGCTTTCGGTTGGCTCTTATAAACTAAGATTTTTAGAACCCATGGAGACTTGTTTGCATTAAGAATACAGCACTGTAGAAATAAAAATAAAAACAAGATAAAGATTCGCTTTTGTGAATCTGAATCAGTGAGCACTGAATCGTGAATCGAGTTCCGGCTGAAACGAGTCACGTCACTCGACTCGTACAAGTTTAAGCAAGCGCACCGAGTATCGAGACAAATTTTTCTAGTTAAAATGCGTCGAGAACCGAATTCCACAAGTTCCAACGTGGTCGAGAACCGAGGTAAAACCGTACTTTCAAATGCATGTTGTCTGACAGGACGTTATGTGGCGCTTATCCCTACAAAGGGTTCAGTGTTATGCGCTTCTGTTGGCTCCTGGTAACCCAGCATCTTACTAAAGCCACTTTGTTTTCCCTTTGTCACCCATCTGTATTTTTAAGACTGTATGAGTGCATGAAACCTCCTGCGTTGTTTTGTTTATGCGGCGTGAATGAGGACTCGTGTCTTACCTCTTCCATGGGGATGACCTGAGCATAGCCTCCACCAGCTGCCCCACCTAAATGGAGGGAAAGTCATAACTATGCTTAAGTACGGAACACAGTGTTTAAGAACTCCAGCGGCACTGCTGTGTAAAGGGCACCAACAAAGAATATGGAGAATAGGATGGACTATAGTCTGTAATTGTAGAACTACAAAGTGTTCTGTATGGTAAGTGGAACTGATAATATGGGCAGTGAGTGTATGAGTAAGGAGGTGTAACTAAAAAAGTGATAACTGATGCCTTTATTGGCTTTAACCAGCTAGACGGTCACATGAATCGACTGGCAATGGCTTTGATCGACTCTATGAATCTAGGGTCATAAATCAAAGCAGCTTTATCGTAGACAGTTGGAACAATTTAACAACTAAATTTAATGTTTATGCTTTACACCCCTAGCATATAATAAAAACATAACATAAGTGCAAGGTAAGGGCCTAACAAACTGGCAGCTCATTATTCGTACAGGTGGAGAACCTGATTAGCCATTGACAGACTGAGGACATGGACACAACGGTCCTCAAGCATAGGTATACAAGTTTACACACCCAGCCTTGGTAAAGGTACATTTACAAGGACTTTCCATTGACTTAATGATCATGGTAGCCCATTAACACAGCACTTAACCCTAATCAGTGACCTAAAAGGAAAACTGGGCACTTTTGCTTTAGTTGCAGTTCATGTAAACAAGCACTGAAAGCTGTGAAAACCAAACATGTCCTCACGAGGGCAAAAATATCTGACATCCCCATTCTTTAAAGGACAAAAGCTCCCCACATGGAGAGAAGTACACGGTCACACTCACGCACCTTTGACCCCAAACGTAGGTCCCTGAGACGGCTGCCTGAGGCAGGCGAAGGAGTTGAGTTTGAGATGAGCCGAGAGCGCCTGGACCAGGCCGATCGTCACCGTGCTCTTCCCTTCACCAAGAGGAGTCGGAGTGATGCTACAAAGACACACAAACACAGCACAGTAAACACACAACTCTAAGGTCAAGGATACGTTCAGCTGCTGAAGAAGTGGTTCAATAATACAGTCAATTCCTTATTAAATCTATGCTGACGCAGCGTTTACGGTACAGCACTATTGACTAGGAGGTCCAGGGTTCAAGTCCCGGCAGCACCAAGCGGCTACTGTGGGGCGCAACAGCCTTAAAGAATTGCTCAGGTTGTACACTGTAATACTGTATCAGTTGTACTTCGCTCTGGGTAAGGACGTCTGTTAAATGCAAATCAATCAGAATAATCCTAAGGTGCAGCACTGATATAACTGTGGTATCATTTCTTCGAAGCGCAGCATGGAATTCCCGATATTATAATTTCTCTGTAGTCTCACACAGTACAGAAGCAGCTCTCTCCTCTTTATTCTTGGCCTCTCTCACACACCATCAGCCTCTTCACGGAGCCGCTGGCAACAGAGCAAAGGCTTCCAGCCGTTTGACAGTAATTGAAAGAAGGCAGTGGGCTTCAGAGGGGCTGCAGGAACAACAAAGAGCAGGACGCTAGGAGGACGAAGGAGTGGGGGCACTGAGAAAGGGGGTCTTCACATTCTCCAAACACATGAAAGAGCCCACCATCACTTCACACACACACACACACACACACACACACACACAAACAGGGATAAGAGAGGCCTCTGGAAGGCCAGAGCCAGCAGCAGATAAGCCTGATAATCAGAGTTCACAAGTATCTCAGGATTAAAATGCGTGTTCGAGTATCAGCGCACTCCAGAGCCTCTTAATTATCAAACATGAGACATGTTTCCTGCGACCCGTACTAGTACTCCACTGCGATTATCCAGACGCTCTCGGTAAAAGCTTTTGAAAATGTTGATAAAGACTCAACAAAATCAATTGCAACCCAACAAATAAAAAAAAAAAGTTATTTAATCCACATCCAGCTTATGAACTGGTTTATAGCAGCTGATAAAATGTCATGTCCCATTTTGTACGGCCTGTCTCGCACCATCGCGCTGACAACCGTTTATAATTAGTGACCCTAACACGTTCCTGTTTTAAGCCCGACTATCGTGGTTGGGGCTGAAGGGGGATTTACAGTATCAGAAGCTTATCCAGGAATTCAATGTACGCAAGCGAAAGCGCTCCCAGACACCAGTCCATCGCAGGGCCCCATAACAGCAACGTCCAAACGTCATGTAGGTTCAAATCCAGATCCTCAGATGAACCTTCCAGCAACTGGCTCTAAGCCACAGGAGCAGCACACACACACACACACACACACACACACACACACACACACACACACACAATGCACTGGGAATTTCTTCAGACCCTTCAAGTAAATCAAGTCCCCCCCCCCATCAGTCTGCACTCAGCACCCCATAATAACAAAGTGAAAATAATAAAGACTTTTTTACATATTTACTAAAAAGGGAAAAGAAATTTTGCATCGACATAAGTATTCAGACACTTCAAACGTAGCTCTGGGGGCCTCCTATTTCTCTTGACCACCTTTGAGATGTTTCTAGACCTTGATTCGAGTCCACCTGTTGATCGGACATGATTTGGAAAGACACACACCTGTCTATATAAGGTTTCAGAGCTAACAGTGCAGATCAGAGCAAAAACCAAGCCATGAGGAGGAAAGAACTGCCTGTAGAGCTCAGAGACAGGATTGTGTGGAGGATCTGAAGAAGGCTACAAAAACATTATGCTGCACTGAAGAATGGATAGAAGTTTGGAACAAACAAGATTCCAATAACAACGCAAGAAAACTGTAGGCTGTCAAAGATGCTTCAACCAAGTGCGGAGTAAAGCGTCCAAATACTTATGTCAATGCAATGTTTTGGTTTTTCCTTTTCAATAAATTTGCAAAAACGTCTAAAATTCTTAAAGTCATTATGGGGTATTGCCATTACATTGTGTATATACACACACACACACACACACACACACACCACACACACACTGAGTATACAGGAAAACACCACCTCACCCTGCTACGAGGACGTATTTGCCGTTGGGCTGCTGCTCTAGGCGCCTGAGTACGGAGAGCTGAACCTTGGCTTTGGAGCGACCGTAGGCCTCCAGCTCCTCCGGCAGCAGACCGATCTCCTCCGCCAGCTGCATGATCGGCTTGGGAGTCTGACTTCTGGAGATCTCGATGTCACTGTAGACACAATGTTAATGGACAAAAAGAAACAGAAAGGGAAGTCAGTCAAAGGATCAAAGAAAATCGGGGATAAAACGTGAGAAAACAAAACGAAGCGAACACCGGTTAACAGACTTACCACCACTGTAAAGAACCGAGGCTGGTTGAATTCCTACCTGGGCACGGGAGACAGAGGCTGGAGCTTCAGAGCTCGGAGCGTCCACGGCCGATACTGCTGCCCCTCAACCCACCTCCTGCTGCTTCTCACCACGTTCTGTCACAGCACATTGGCATTCCCATAAAACACTGCAGTTATCAATCAAGAAATCAAACAACTTCATTCATCCCAAAGGGCAATTCAGTTTTCATTGTATCCAGGTCACACATGAATATGAACATTGACAATAAATAAACATACAAGCAAAAAATATAAATAAAACTACAATGTTTCATTCCAAATAACAACTATCACAGTTTAAACAGCCTGATAGCAGAAGGAACGAAAGGGTGCTATAAAGCAACGACTTAAAAGCATTATTAAAAACACACATGGGACAGAATTCCCCCAGCTTTCTGGACCACCTGCCTGTTCCACAGGGAACACAATTATTGTACATACAGCACTTATAATAGGACTGAGTTCCAGCCTACAGTGGTGCTTGACCGTTTGTGAACCCTTTAGAATTTTCTATATTTCTGCATAAATATGACCTAAAACATCATCAGATTTTCACACAAGTCCTAAATAAAGAGATAACGAGAACCCAGTTACACAAATGAGACAAATATTATACATTTATTTATTGAGGAAACTGATCCAATATTACATATTAGTGAGTGGCAAAAGTATGTGACCCTCTAGGAGTAGCAGTTCATTTGAAGGTGAAATTGGAGTCAGCTGTTTTCTATCAATGGACTGAATCAGGTGTGAGTGGGCACCCTGTTTTATTTAAAGAACAGGGATCTATCAAAGTCTGCTCTTCACAACACATGTTATTGTGGAAGTGTATCATGGTACGAACAAAAGGAGATTTCTGAGGACCTCAGAAAGAGAGTTGTTGATGCTCATCAGGCTGGAAAAGGTTACAAAACCATCTCTAAAGAGTTTGGATTCCACCAATCCACAGTCAGACAGATTTGTACAAAATGGAGGAAATTCAAGAGCATTGTTACCGTCCCCAGGAGTGGTCGACCAACAAAGATCACTCCAAGAGCAAGGGGTGTAATAGTTGGTGAGGTCACCAAAAGGACCCCAGGGTAAACTGAAGGCCCCTCTCACATTGGCTAATGTTAATGTTCATGAGTCCAGCATCAGAAGAACACTGAACAACAATGGTGTGCATGGCAGGGTTGCAAGGAGAAAGCCACTGCTCTCCAAAAAGAACATTGCTGCTCGTCTGCAGTTTGCTAAAGATCACGTGGACGAGCCAGAAGGCTATTGGAAGAATGTTTTGTGGATGGATGAGAACAAAATAGAAACTTTTGTGGTTTAAAAGAAAAAAGTGTCATGTCTGGAGAAAGGAAAACACTGCATTCCAGAATAAGAACCTTATCCCATCTGTGAAACATGGTGGTGGTAGAATCATGGTTTGGGCCTGTTTTGCTGCATCTGGGCCAGGATGGACATTGATGGAACAATGAATTCTGAATGATATCAGAGAATTCTAAAATAAAATGTCAGGACATCTGTCCATGAAAAAAAACTGAATCTCAAGAGAAGGGGGGTCATGCAGCAAGACAACAACCCTAAGCACACAAGCCGTTCTACAAAGAATGGTTACAGAAGAATAAAGTTCATGTTTTGGAATGGCCAAGTCAAAAGTCCTGACCTTAATCCAATCGAAATGTTGTGTGTGGAAGGACCTGAAGCGAGCAGCTAATGTGAGGAAACCCACCAACATCCCAGAGCTGAAGCTGTTCTGTACGGAGGAATGGGCTAAAATTCCTCCAAGCCGGTGTGCAGGACTGATCAACAGCTACAGGAAACGTTTAGCTGCAGTTATTGCTGCACAGGGGGGTCACACCAGATACTGAAAGCAAAGGTTCACATATTTTTGCCACTCACTAATATGTAATATTGGATCATTTTCCTCAATAAATAAATGACCAAGTATAATACTTGTGTCTCATTCGTTTAACTGGGTTCTCTTTATCTACTTTTAGGACTTGTGTGAAAATCTGATGATGTTTTAGGTCATATTTATGGAGAAAGAGAGAAAATTCTAAAGGGTTCACAAACTTTCAAGCACCACTATAAATTACAGACTGTTTAGAATTAACATGTAGCAAAACTAACCTGCATCCTGATTGCTGCACTGATAGAGCCAAGCTCAGCACAGGATTCTGTCTCCTCCCTTATCTTGTCATGGGCTGAGGAATCTGAGATACAATAGAGAGTACTATTACACAAACAAATCTACTCTATATATACACAAAGTGTGATTTTACAGAAAACCATGTAGACAACACTACACATGGCCATAATTACAGGCTTGCTCAGTTAGGGCTTTGGGCCTAGATAGTTGTAAATCTGCATTGAGACAATGCTCCATGGTAAAAAGTGCTATAGAAATGAATCTGACTTTGACTTTGTACATGTGCTGTTGGAACGAGATAATCAACCTTATCTGTTATTCAGTCTGTGCTTGGTTTTAATGGCGTCTTGTGTAAACACATGGCGTGAGAGGAGCAGACCTGGGACTAAAGCAGGATCGCAGTTAATCAGAGTCGCTCCAGGTTTGAACCAGCTGGACGGGAGCGTCATGTGCCCAGCCCCCATGGCCACCACTACCTCTGCCTGCTTGACCTAGGGAAGAAAATGTACATGTCTAATGACAGACATTAACAGATGATCCAGATATTACGGTAGTTTCTTCCATGAGGCATCAACGGGTTGGTTTGACAAGGGAGTACTTTATGCAATAAGAAAGCTCCACATGAGGTTACACTGCCCCCTGCTGGCACAAACAGGCTTCAGGAAAGAATTGTTTAGAAAATGTTACACATGGGCTGATTTAATATGTAGTTGATGCCACAGCTTCGGAGATCCTGGTTTGAACCTTTGAAAGAGTCAATAATGCATACAGTACTGTGCAAAAGTCTTAAGCCACTATTACATTTGACATACCATTGTTTTAGCAATGCTATAATGACCATATATAACATACTGTCGACGACTGCCCCCAAAAACTTCAAACTTGGATTTTCGCCCTTGTTCCTGAAGTGTAAGGAAAGGAAACACTAAATACTTACCACTATGGCCTATAGAAGCCAATTTTTTTATTTTTTTTTTTGTTGTTTTTTTTATACTGCATACAAATTTCCTGAATTTTCTGGCAGTATTGTAATAAAGACACTGTGAAATAATTATATATGATCAGTACACCATTGCTACAATAATGGTATATCTAATCTAATAGTGGCCTAAAACTTTCGCACAGTACTGTACAAGTCAGAGCAGTCTAACTGCGCTGAAGTACCAGAACTAGAATTGTATTGCTTTAGGATTGGACAGGGTTTCTGTTCCTAGACGAGGTTTGTTTCCTATGACTGATGACCCTTAACTTGATCTGGGTAATTGGCCTTCATCTATTCTGCAATACTGACCTTTTTCTGCAGCCTGTCTGAGCTCCACTGGCTCGTCTGCACTTCCATGCCCTCATGCTGCAGCAGACACTGGAGGATCACCTTCAGCGGCCCTTCGAGTCCAACCAGCACCACCTTCAGTCCAGCCAGGGGGGCGTCTGAATGTAAAGGTTGATTGCCACATTAGTGCATTTGGTATGTGTTTTTTCAACAGATGGTGGTCTTAAGATCTGCTGGAGTAACATTCAGTGCTCTCCTTGCTGTAGTTCCAGCTTTCTCATTTCCTTTCTCAGTTCAAACTGATATAAAATATCCACCTGTGACTGTTGAGGGAACAGGCAGCCCAGTTTAAATCAATTCCTCGAAAAGTAGTAGTGACTCTTCCACCGGCACTACAGGCTAATTCAACGCAAGACACCATGCATCACACTCACACTCACCCAGTCTAGCCAGTAGCTCCAGCACAGCTCCCGCCACAGGCGAGGTGAAGCCTTCTGACCCAGCTCCTGATATCAGACGCCCCACATTCAGGTCTGAAACCCTTCACACACGCGCCTCAGTGAATATACATTTGTAAGCTGTCGGAAAACGCGGACTGACATAGCGCATGAGAGAAATACCCGTCCACGTCTTTCTCAGGCTTGATGGTGTTCAGGACTCTCCTGGAGATCAGCGGAGGAGGAAGACAGAGGAACACGCCATGAACGTTCGGGTCCTCGTTCAACCTCAACACCTCCTCTGTCACCTACGAAACGCACACAAGTACAGTCATTATTAGAGTGGTGGTATGTTATCTCGGGACGCCAGCACATGGGTATGTGTATGTGTATGTGTATATTTTTAGTATTTCCATGACCATTAATGAAAATGCTACACATCACAGTAAATGCAGTGACTGACCTCGTCTTCTGTACAATGCTGCGGCAGACAGATTTGCATCACGTTCAAGCCAACCTAGCAGAAAACAACACAATATGAAGCTACACAATAACAAGAATTCAAATAAGAAGTCCAAAATAATTCAGATTCTCAGTGAGAAACGCAGAGATGGGTGGCAAATTAAAGAAAAGCCAGCGTTGAGTCTTTGTAAGATATCAAGCCACCAGAAGGGGCATAGTTCCTCCAGCGGATGGTGAGAACATTGGAGAACATTATCTGGGTCTTTCCCCCAACCCACACTGATTATATAAAACAAACTATGCAGCCCCAAGACAACCTTCTCCATGGAGAGCAGCTTCAGGCTCCTCAACCACCACCAATCCCATACTGAACTCATTACCTTTAAGATTCATGCAGCTTCTGAAGACCTGCAAAAGCCATTAAGTTATACCTGCACATTTTGGTTGCTTTCATTTTCTTTATCATTTAATTACATTGCAATAAAGAACAACTATGTATATTGTGTGTATACACTGTATATATACTCA
Organism: Ancistrus triradiatus; assembly: GCA_025084515.1. Classification (NCBI taxonomy): domain Eukaryota; kingdom Metazoa; phylum Chordata; class Actinopteri; order Siluriformes; family Loricariidae; genus Ancistrus; species Ancistrus triradiatus. Next base: position 161,216 of record JAJAGP010001577.1, on the reverse strand, counting down.
CTCACTGAGGAAAAAAACAATGCACCAAGAAGGAGTTGTTGGAATCGAATGTATGTATGAAGTGTATGAATGCATATATGCAAGTGACTATAATATTAAAGAAAAAAAGAGGTGATTTGGGGGAAACTGTACAATTGATAGGAGGCTCTAGTACCCTGTTAGGCCACATCTAGCCTGGATACAAGATGAGATACGGTTGGGCATTGAGGCGTACAGGTTCCATATGGTATCCTGTGGCACACTTGTCCACAGGTGTTGCAGCTAGGCCTGTAGATCCTGCACAGATGTAGTTTGCTCAAGCTGGCACCCCAGCTGGTCCCATAAATGCTGGATTAGTGATAAATCTGATGACCGGGCAGGCCAAGGAAGTGTTGCAATCTGGCGGTAACATTCCTGGGAAAGTCTTGCTGTGTGTGGGTGAGCATTATCCTGCTGAAAAATGCCAGTTGGAAGCCTTGCCACGAGAGGCCACACACGTAGCCGCAGGATGTTCTGCACACATGGCTGATTGTTAGTGCCCCTCGTATCACTATTAGAAGTGACCGACTGTCATATGCAGTTGGAGCAGTGTGTCGCTCCAGAGCAAAGGATTGGACTGTGGACTGTGGTAGCCTAGCGGTTAAGGTACTGGACTATGGACCAAAAGGTCCAGGTTCAAATCCCACCTCTGCCAAGCTGCCACTGTTGGGTCCTTGAGTTGGGTCCACAATTGCTTGGGTTGTAAGACTGTACCAATAGTAAGTCGCTCTGGATAAGGGCGTCTGCTAAATGCTGTAAATGTAAAATGATTGAAGCGCTCACGCAAACAAACCCTGGATTCTTCACTAAAGATGATACGGTTCCAGTCCATGGCAGTCCAGGTGTCTTGTTCATGACACCACTGCACACGATGGTGACCGTGGCTGGCTGTCAATGGCAAAACACATAATGGGCGCCGTGACAACTTCTGCTCAGCACCTGGAAATGATCCAGGGGTGTGTAGTGAGGTGCCACCTGTGTCTGGATGGTGGATAAAGAAACTGCTGGGGCTGCTCGTGTTTGTCGGTGGATCAAACGATCCTCTCTACTGGTGATCTGTCTGGATCCATCCAGACCCTGTTTGCCATGCGTGTTCCCTCATGGTACCACTGTGCCCATTGCCAGTTTGTCAACTGGCAAAAATGTTTTTGAGTGTGTCATAGAGGCATGTCTAGCAGTCAACCAAGAGGTACACTACCCAAAAGTAGCTTCTGAGAGACTTTCTATAGAGCAATGGGGGAAGCATTTTTACACCCTCCTGTGGCAAGGCCCAGTATTTAATCAGACCACACCTGTAATCCTTTACATATCTGCCTGAGACAGAACCGCATGCCAAGTTTTGCAGCAATCCGACATTTCTATCTGGGTGCGTTTTTAATCAGCGAGTGCATCTTTATACTTCTACAGTGGAGCAAAAAAGTATTTAGTCAGCCACTGATTGTGCAAGTTCTCCTACTTAGAAAAATGAGGGGGGTCTGTCATTTTCATCATAGCTACACTTCTATGAGAGACAAAATGAGAAAACAAATCCAGGAAATCACATTGTAGGATTTTTAAAGAATTTAATTGTAAATCATGGTGGAAAATAAATATTTGGTCACCCACAAACAACCAAGAGTTCTGGCTGTCACAGACCTGTAACTTCTTTACGAAGCTCTTCTGTCCTGTATTAATGGCACCTGTTTGACCTCGTTATCTGTATAAAAGACACCTGTCCACAGCCTCAAACAATCAGACTCCAAACTCAACCATGTCCAAGACCAAAGAGCTGTCGAAGTAGGAGAGGTTGCACAATCAGTGGCTGACTAAATACTTTTTTGCCCCACTGTATAAAACTTGACCTGGAAATCTCTGTAACGTACTCAAGATGTGACACAATACACTTTCCAAATATCTTCCCTCAAATTCAGCATAAAGCTAAAATATTTTCCTTTAATTTGCCACGTGTTTATATATGAACTATTTTGCAACTGAATAAAACACACACACACCTTTCCAGCCATCTTCTTATTCGTGTCCAACAGACGGTCATCTTCCCCAGCCTGTCTCACACACAGACACACACACACACACACAATACATCAGCATGACTCATATCTGACATACAAAACACTCACGCACCCTTATTCACTTCACAATACCTGTATGATGGCCAGTGTGGGCTTGATGCCTGGATGAGCTTTCACTACATCCACAAGCTCCTCTGTGCATCTCTGGATGATTTCCCTGTGGGACAAAGAGGCAAAAACTACAATCTTTAATCCGTCCACCTACTGAGTTTTACACACTGTTAATAAACTAAGTGTTCATGTAGATGCATTCATCCTTTGAAGGAAACCCAAATATCTGAAAGGAATGGTCTGGAGATATTCTCATTCTCCTACAGTCTCATACAGACACATACTGGCAGAAAATACAGGGAATGTGAGCAACACATTCAAACCCGGACCTCTGGATGTGAGGCGACGGTGCAAACCACTGCGCCATTTCGAAAGCCCTTCTTAGTTCTGGTGAAAGCATTTTAAAGCTACAGCGTACAGTTTGTAATAGATTGCGTGCTTTCAATATAAAAGTAGTGATGCATGATATATCGGTGACCGATATATATGGATTTTTTTCAGTTATCGGCATCGGACCAATATATTGTGTTCTAACTGATTTTTATTATACAGGGTGGGCCATTTACATGGATACACCTAAATAAAATGGGAATGGTTGGTGATATCAACTTCCTGTTTGTGGCACATTAGTATATGGGAGGGGGGAAACTTTTCAAGATGGGTGTTGACCATGGAGGCCATTGTGAAGTCGGCCATTTTGGATCCAACTTTATTATTTCCAATGGGAAGAGAGTCATGTAACACATCAACCTTATTGAGAATTTCACAAGAAAAACAATGGTGTGCTTGGCTTTAACAGAACTTTATTCTTTCATGAGTTATTGGAGTTACACTGATAGCAACACCGCAGAAGAAATGCTAGCACAGGCTTCCAGTATCCATTTTTTCAGATGCTGCACATCTCGTGTCTTCACAGCATAAACAATTGCTTTCAGATGACCCCAAAGATAAAAGTCTAAGGGGGTCAGATCGGGACAGCATTTCTTCTGCGGTGTTGCTATCAGTGTGTCAAGAGTGGGAGAAGAGGGTTGCATTGACAATCCAACACAATGGGCAGCACTTTGAACACATTTTATAAGTGGTCATAAACTTGTAAATAACTCATGAAAGAATAAAGTTACGTTACGTACCAAGCACACCATTGTTTTTCTTGTGAAATTCTCAATAAGTTTGACGTGTTACATGACCCTCTTCCCATTGGAAATAATAAAGTTGGATCCAAAATGGCCGACTTCAAAATGGGGACACCATGGTCAACACCCATCTTGAAAAGTTTCCCCCTCCCATATAACTAATGTGCCACAAACAGGAAGTTGATATCACCAACCATTCCCAGTTTATTTAGGTGTATCCATATAAATGGCCCACCCTGTAATATTTTACAGGTGAATATTTCTGTGTTTTTTCATATGGCTGTTATTCATTAAGCAAAAATCAGGTGGTTGCTGACTGTCTAGTTCTTTCTTGGAGCTTCTCAGCCATAATCTTTCTTATACTCTAGTCGCTCCCCATACCAATTCAAGACTGAACACAGATTCTTACCTTTTAAAACGAATGTTAGAATACAATGGAACAAACCCACTGTTCCTTTGAATGAACTGCACCTTTTGTTTACAGCTTCTTCGTCACTGATCTCTCGTCACTGATCAACTTTTTAACAACAGTTCATATATGGATTATAACATGCTTGTGCTAAATATCGGTTATCGCATCGGCCCGAGAATTTGGTGCGTCCCCCTATATAAAAGCCTGCTTCCGTCCTGGCAAGCTTTTATAAGGGTTCCACACACAGGAACACAAACACCTTACAGGTTTTCAAACACCACAGAAATGGCTTCTTATGAATGTGGTACAGCTGTTTGGTTACCCAACACACAAATAGCCTGCAGACACACGTCTACCACAGTGTCACAGATTATGAACCTGTTCTGAGAGCAGTTATGTCTGAACAAGGGCTTTCATCTTGAGTCATGAGCACAACATGCTCGAATTTCAATATCAACCCGTTTTGGGAGCCGAATCAGGTATGTGTTGATTCAAAGGAAAAATCAATATGCCCAGCTGAGAAGCTCAAGCTTTTGATAACTGATCCATAGCATTTTCCATACATTTGTAATAAATACTAAATTTGTACTAAATATCTGAACCCCAGCTATCACTTAAACTCCGAAATGTGAGCGATACCCTGTAATAGGCTGGAACTCAATACACAATCTGCTGCCACCTAGGCGTGGGTATTGGAAAGGACGTCACAATACGATTATATCACGGTACATTGCGATACGATGCATATTGTGAGATATCGCAGTATTCCAGAGATCACTGAAAATATAAGTTAATATAAGTTACGGTGTACAATCTGAGTCGTCTGAGTTAATGCATCACATTTATATTTCAGCATGACTGTAGTTATTAGAACGCCATTTACAGGGAATTATTTTTAGCTCCTACTTCAGAGTAAGGGATTTTCTCAGCGCATAGGATTCCTGAGTGACACCAGAGTGCGGCAATAGATCCAGATGTAGCTACACAAGCGTATAGTGATCGTCCAGATGCAAGCGCCTGTGTTGAGCTCAACCACCATCTCTAAATATACGTGTACACCGGTAGTGCATAAAATGGGGGAAAAAAACCACAAATGGACCAAAAGTGAAGTTCAGGCTTTAGTGAGGCTATATGAGAAGGAGGAGGTCCAACACGATATTGAGTTACCCCAAATTTCCACGGCTAACATCCCTTCAGCTAAGGTACACATTTTATATTACAATATTTAAAGACATTTTCACAAAACAATATTTATCACGATACATACTTACATCAGTAGCAACAGATTCTTACAAACTCCTATTCAAATATTATCCCATACTTAGTAATGTGACTTTAATTCAAAATGTGCTGCACTTCACCCAATGAAACAGGACTAATTACACTCTTTATACTTAAACATGCAGTTGGTCAGTGTTCTTTAAGCACTGACTCATTAAAACACATTGTCTATCATGATAAAATTGATCATGATATGATAAAATATCGTCATATTGCCCAACCCTAACTTCAGCTTCACATAGTGTTCTTACTGGCAGAGCGAATGCAGACCAAAAAAAACCGTGGAACAAACTTAGTTCTCGAGGGAGTGTTCCTCCCAAATTAGTCCCTTTATTCATTATTAGAAAGACGCCCTCACCAAAGAGCTTCGACTGAACAAGCTAATTATTTATTCTGTTTAACATCTTCACTTGGAACAATACTGAGGCTGCAGAGCCCAAAAGTATTTATGTTAGACCCATTTTCATTTTTGGCCTTGAATGTATCTATACGCAATCGTTAACAGATAAGGGCCGAGTTACCACAGAACTCGATCAGTACTGAAAACCTAAGCAGAGTAAACAGTTATATCTGAACAGGAAGATTATCTAACAAGGGAACCGTTCAGCAGATTTCTTCAGTTATATTGAATGCATACTTGCTGGATGTCTTTAACTTTGGCATTTCTTTTAGCTTTAAAAAGGTATCCATATATAATATGGATGTATATTTCATTTTATTTCTCTTTACTGCCCTTTTCCTGATTGCTAATGCGCTAAATTTGCTAACCCACGACTGCAGTGACATAGGTTGAACCCTGGTTTGAGTCCCCTGTGAATTAATGGTAGGTCGTTCAGGGTGTACGAGGACAAACAGGGTGTTTTGTTGGGGGGATTTGTAGTTTGTGCTTTCGTCAGCTCTTCATTACAGTTCATAACAGCCCCAGTAAAACGACTTTTTAATTATTGCCTCACCAATTAATATGATTATGTTTTCCGTTTAACCAAACACAGACCTATTTGGTCTCATTTCGTTGATATATTTTTTTAATTGATAACTGACTAAGGGAATTTAAGCTCTGTGTCACCTCATACTTGTACCCCAGTCAAACAGGACCTCCTAGACAATCATTAAAGGTCCCCAAACACTTAAAGTAACTTAAAGTACAATATTAATGATGTTTACTATTTCAGTTGACCTGATCAGGGTCACATGGGGCTCATGTCTAAGCATGCCCTGGTTGGGATGCCAGAACAAACCCAGGATCTCTGGAGCTGTGGCTTATTGTTAAGAGTATTTTTAGATTTCATTAGAGCCAATCATCAGGTTCGAATCCCAATTGGGGCTTGCCATGTGAAGGTCAGGTTGTACATTTAAGTCCAGGCTGCACCTCTACCTGAGCCCAGTGAATTTCTGGTTAGGGTCCAGACCCTCCCCCACAACAATGAGCTGGATCAAAACAGGATGCTTGGCTTTTCGTTGTTTTAGTGTGAGATACAGGTATTAGCCAAACACATTTTATAACATTTCTCAGCCATTCTTCCAGAGCTACAAAGTCCGGGGCTGACTGTAAATATAAATGAAGCTCAGGATCAGTCGGAGGAGTTTGGCAGAATTTTATCCAATTTGGCAACCCCCGAGTTGCATCACTGCATACTAATAAGCCGGTAACACGTGGGGCTGCGTTTCTTTCATTATAATAAGACGAAAGATAATCAAAGACAAAAAGTTATTCAACTTTAACTCATCAAAAAGTTATAAACTGCACATCGTCCCTGAAACGCTTGGTATAAGAGTTTCATTCCAGTATAATTAACAGCAGATCCCTAATTTGGGGGTGTAAACAGATACCGAGCGCTTACCTGATGGTGTTTTCGGAGCTTTTCTCGAGCTGGGAGTGAATCCTGAGCAAAGGTTCGAACGATCCGGTACCGCCGATACTGCTGGACGCTGCGTACCGAACTGGTAACCAGAAGCTCCGGTTCTCTGGTACCGGTTTGTTTCGCGGGTTGAGAGCTTTGCTGGGTTTAACGGTTAGGCACAAAGCGCGGCGAAAAGCGGGAGAGAGCTTCATGATGTCCAAAGACGGGCGAGAAAAGAGTGTGATGCCGGGTGAAGCGTGTAAAGTCACTCTCTCTCATTCCAGCCCACAAACAAGCACCCGGAACCGCACGCTGCCTACTTGATGTGCTTCACTTGGCTGAATCGATTCCTTTGAACAAATCAGTTGAATCCCTCTTCACTACCCTTTAGCGTTACCACAAAATAATTTCTACACACTTTCCATTACTGATAACAAAATAATCCCCATAACTCAGTTATAAACTCACAAGTAATGGAGGTTTGACTTTGACTTGGTATTCATGACTTGACACCTGACATACAGTTTAGACATATGCTTCGAAATGACTTTTTTATTTATTTTTTATTGATTTCTCTTTCAATGTACCTGGCAACGTGGAAAACCATCAGAGGCAAATGTAAGCAAGAACATAGCGTGGAAGCGACTATTCCAAAAATAGTGAAGTTTGGATTCAAGGATTATGTTGTAGATGAAGTAAAAAGAGAACAGCGATATGTAAAGTGTGCGGATCCAATTTCATCCGTCACTGCAAACACACAAAGAAAGGCTGTCTCTTTTAAGCTAACTTTTTGGATAGTCAAACATTGATAAGAAAGATAACGTGAAGTTTAAGACGTTGGCTTTGAATCGATTGTGTATTTATTGAGAAAACAAAACAGCCAATATTCAGAAACTGGACTTCAGTATGTAAAATGGCAAATATGCGTTTGTTCTTGACAGATAGGTTAAAAGTCCAAGAAGAAATGCAGCAGTTTTGTTAATCTTGAAAATAAAATTCAAGTCTTTATGACCTCTGTCTTTTATGTGGAATTTCATATGACTTGACATGAGACTTGCTTGACTTATAGCGGGCACTTGAGTTACTTGAATATTACCACAGTAAGTTGTGACCTGCACATGTAACTCCCACCTCTAGTAGGAACAAAAAGCTAGCAGCTAGCGACAGTGGTTATATGTTGCATTTTTCTTGAATTTATTACTGCGTTTTCATTATAAATCATAAAATCAGGGTCGCAGTTTGAGTGAATAGTTGAATCTCTGGAAAAATAAAATGATGTTGAGAATTTATTAGTATTTGGCACTACTGAGACGCAAGTAATTTACCTGAGTAACACTTAGCATCAGTTGTAAATCGCTCTAATTAATAGACTTACAGCTCAGTCTTACGATCCCAAACAATTGTGGGTTAAGGGCCTTGCTCAAGCACTCAACAGTGGCAGCTTGGCAGAGTTTGGATGTGAATCGTGAACCTTCTGGTCCACAGTCCAGTACCCTAACCCCATGGTTACAGCATGAGCCTTTGTCTGGAGGTGCAAGTTTGTGAAAATACAATTTGCACATGTTAAATACAATTAAAATTACCCACTCACTGAAAAAATCTGTGTATAAAGTTACTTAAAAATATATTTTCACTAAAAAAATTGTAGGCACTTATTACACATAATGGATCACTATTATTGTTTTGTAAGGATGTGTGTGTACAGGTCTGCTCTGTTGGGATATTAAAAGAAAAGTGTTCATCTTATGTTTGATTTTTACATAAATGGTTTCCATGGTTCTCAAGGAAAAAAGTTGGAAACCACTGCCCAAGCCAGAGCTCCACCTCGGTGCCATGCCACATCAAGTCCTATGTGCAGAAGATCAAATCAAGTCAAGTCAGATCTATTTATATAGCACTTTTTACAATGGAGCATTGTCTCAAAGCAACTTTACAAGTTTAGATTATCTGCTAATATTTGTGTCCAATCCCAAATTGAGCAAGCCTAGGGCGACAGTGGAAAGGAAAAACTCCCTAAGTGTTATGAGGAAGAAACCTTGGGAGGACCACGACTCAAAAAGAGACCCAGGGGAAGATCAGACTTCCTTGTGCGTTATCATTTCCATTTAAGTACATGCTCAATTTTATCTACTCATCATAAGCTTGTTTACTAAATTTACAGCCATGCACACCGTTGTTGTTCAGTGTTCTCCTAATGGTGGACTCATGGACATGAACATTAGCCAATGAGAGTAAGGCCTTTAGTTGCTTCGAAGTTACCTATTGGCACCTTGCTAATGCAGTGATATTTATTGGTTGATCACTCCTAGGGAGGGCAACAATGGTCTTGATTTTCCTCCATTTGCACACAATCTGTCTGCCTGTGGGTTGGTGGGGTCCAACCTTTTCAGTCCTGATGAGCATCAACAGCTTTTTTCCCCCATCCGAGGTCCTCAGAAATCTCCTTTGTTTGTGCCATGATACACTTTCACAAAGATGTGTTGTGGAGATCAGACGCTGACAGATCCCTGTTCTTTGAATACAACAGGGCACCCACTCGCACCTGATTGGCATCCCATTGACTGAAAACCTAAATTCTAACTCTAACTCTAATATCACATTCAAATGAAGTGTGGATCTTAGAGGTTTACGTACTTACCCCTTACATATATGTAATATTGGATCATTTTCCAAGTATAATATTTTGGTCTCATTTGTTTAATTTTGCTCTTTGCTCTTTATCTACCTTTAGGACTTTTGTGAAATCTGTTGATGTTTTAGGTCATATGTATGCAGAAATATTGAAAAGTCATTAAGTTACTAAAGGAGATGTATAGCCCCTGTCAGGCCACAGACTGAAATCCATCTGCACAACATGGTAAGAACAGAGAGGGCTTCATCATCTCTCCTCTGAAATCAAGCCATAATTACAACAGGTTTTTAATCGACGGTGCAGTGATGACCTGTTCAATGTGAGTCATCTGAATCTGCAGAATCTGTTTTTCTGTTTGTTTGTACAACAGCGCGTGACTCATCTTACCCTTAAGAGTAACCGCTAAAAACTTGTTCAGGTACATCCAATCACCTATCAGGCTAAGTGACTCCCACAGGACATCATTGTACAGGTTTTAATGCCTTGAGGATTCCAAAACTAGTCTATGGTAACACAAATAATTGGAAAGGTGTTTTCAAAAGAATGCAAAAACATTTCAGAGGCTTTAACTATCCCTCAGAGTAACGTTCAGAGCAATATTAAGAAGTGGAAAATGTACCAGCTCCACTAGGTTCATCCCTTCAGACTGGATGACCAAACCAGGAGAATACTGAGCAGGAGAGCTACCAAAAGGCCAGGGTAACTTTGAGGACTTGTAAGTCTTTATGTATGAGATTGATTGTTCTGTGTGTGTGACAACAATATGAAAGCCAAAATGTCTTCTGAAAAGGCTGAATTTGTGATTCTGAACCCATGTGGAAAAGGCTTTTGCTCAGAATAGACCAAGTTTGAACTTTGGACTGAAATCCAAACCCTATATTCAGCCAAATCCAAAAGTAGCACCCCACTCAAAATACATCATACCCACTGTGAAACATGATGGTGGAAACATCATGTTATGGGGTGGTTATCTGCAGCAGTGACTGGGCCAGTTGTTATCAACCGTTTTTTCCCTTGGAGCCCCCAAGAGTATCTACAAAAAGCTGCACCCAAATTGAAAGTGGATGAAGTACACCCAAATACTTGAGGAAAACCTGCAGCCCTCTGCTAGATACTATGGTGGCTTAGTGGTTAAGGTACTGGACTGCCAATGTTGGGTTCTTGAGCAAGGCCTTTAACCCACAATTGCACAATAGTTTAATGGAAGTCAGGAGACTGGTGTGCTGAGCCATAGCCTGGTCACATTTTAATAATCAGCATTGTGAGCGTGTGTGTGTCTGCTTATCATGTTAGCATTGGCTTAAAAATGTAGGAGTTAGAGGATTGGCTGGATTGAAATATTGGGCTGGTCCTTCCACAAAAGTGGAACATTTTAAAAAATCAAATGTTTTTTGTACTTTAAAGACTAGAGTTAGATTTATTATCTACAGCAACCACTCACAAGATGGACCTCAAAATTGTGTAACACAAAAGCATGTGTGTATTTGAATTTTTGACCAAGGTATTCGTATATATGTTGTAGTTGTCATTTGTATAGCTGTCATCATTGTTACAGCATACATTCATAGATTGAATTTCATACCCAATTAATCCAGATCAGGGTCGCAGGGAGCCAGCAGCACAGGGCACAAGGTCTGTCCATGGCAGGGCACACACACACACACAACACGGACCAGCTGACCTAACGCATGTTTTTGCAAGAGGGTAGAGTCGTCCGAGAAAAGATAACGGAAACTGGAAAGAGAAGCATAGAATAGGTTGCGAGGGAGAGAGAGTAACCCAGGATCGGACAGGGTTAGGCACGAAATCTGGTAGAGGGAAGAGGGAGGTGGGCGGAAACCATAGGTGACGGTCCCTTTATTCGTATATATGTTTTAGTTTTCATTTGTATAGCTGTCATCATTGTTACAGCATACATTCATAGATTGAAGTTCATACCCAATTAATCCAGATCAGTCGCAGGGAGCCAGCAAGCAAGAAAAAAACAAAAAACAGGCAACAAGGTCTGTCCATGGAGGTCACACACACACACACAACACGGACCAAGCTGACCTAACGCATGTTTTTGCAATGATGGGGTGGAAACCCAGAGAAAATCAGCACAGACAAGGGGAGAACATGAGACTAACTCCACACAGGCAGTGGCCAGACAAGGGCTCGAGCCTGGGTCTCTGGAGCCGTGATGGGTGAGGTGACAGCGCTAAACACTGAACACACAACACCGCTCCTGCTACTTCATGTGCAGCTTTAAATGGCTGTAGCGAGGTGTAGAGCGAGTAACATCATGTAAAGGTGCTTTTATCTGATGGACCTTGAGCTACACAGGACGCTCGCATGAGGTAGGTCAGAGCTCGCTGATTGTCCTCTGCCCTTCCCCCCCATTTTTAAAGATCTTTTAAACACGCCGATGCTGATGGCTTCCTGGAAACGTGTAACACGCAGCCGAGGACAGACTGAACTGTGATGGTGAGGAGTATGTTGCCATGGTGACTCATTTCATGTTCATCAGTAACTCTCTCTCCTCTCTCTCTCCTATCTCTCTCTCTCTCTATCATACACTGTTTTTTTTCATGTGCACTTAATGAGCACTCGAGTACCGCTTGAGGATTTTTTGGAATTAATATCATTACACAGTTTCTCTAATGTAGCACAACCTATTAAGGATTGCGTAACCAAATGCTTCCCTTACTGAACTGGGAAATCAGATACAACACATGCTGTTTGGTGTTCAGCCCCAAAAATCTCTGTCTCACATCAGTTTGACCTTAACCTAATCGGCCTGAGATATTTTCTCTTGCAAACAGTTTGCATCCTGAATGCTATTTCTTGTTTGAAGGGACTCACAGTGCTTATTGGCACATAACGTGGGCTCAAATTGTTTTTATGCTGCGTCGCAGAAGGGGATTATTCAGAATTGCAGGCAGTTTTCCCTCAGGAAAATAAAATACTTGTAAACATATAAAAAAAGGCACAAAATACAGAAAACAGTCTTGCTGTTGTCTTTAGTGTGACTACAGAAGGGATCTGTTCAGCTGCTCGTTAATACAAAATATCTAATCAGCCAATCACATGGCAGCAACTCAGTGCATTTAGTTATGGTAGGCATGATCTAGAACGACCTGCCTGAAGTTCAAAAACCGAGCATCGGAATGGGAAGAAAGGTTGACTTTGATGACTTGGTATGGTATTGTTGGTGGTGCTAGATCTGGTACTGAGTATTTCAGGAACTGCTGATCTACTGGGGATTTTCACACACAGCGCCATCTCTAGGGTTTACAGAGAATGGGCTGACTGAAAAAAAGAGAAAACATCCAGTCCGGGCATGATTGAAAATGCCAGAGGTCAGATGGATTTGAGCTGAAAGAAAGTATCTCAAATAACCACTCGTTACAAACCGAGGTATGCAGAGAAGAGCATCTCTGAATGCACAACACGTCAAACCTTGGAGCAGATAGGCCACAGCAGCAGACCACAGGGGGTGCCACTCAGAGTCTGCCAGCTAAAAATGGGTAACTGAGGGCTACAGTTCCACACAGGCTCACCAAAAAGTGGAAAGTAGAAGTTTGCAAAAACCCTGCCTGGTGATGATGAGTCCTCAATTTTTTTCCTGTGAAAGTCGGATAGTTGGGGTCAGAATTTGGCGTAAACAGCATGGAAGCATGGATCCATCCTGCCTTGTGTCAGCGGGAGATTCGCATCCATGGATATGCAGCCGACAATCTCCAGCAAACTGCATGATGCCAACAATGTCAATATGGACCAAAATCTGTCAGGCATGTTTCCACCACCTGAATCTATACCACTGAGAATTAAGTAAATAAAGAAATCCAACCCTGGGTACTAGCATGGTGTACCTAATAAAGTGGCCCAGGGGTGTATATCGGTGGACACCAGTCCATCACAGAGCTGGATAGGGGTTATTGTGGCAGCACCGGGGGATAATGGATGAAGAAAACAGACTGATTATGACAGAGTTGGAGACTGATACAGATACAGTGAAAAAGATGGGCTCTTACTCTCTTCCTGTGTGTGTGTGTGTGTGGGTGTGGTGTGTGTGTGTGTGTGGTGTGTGTGTGTGTGGTGTGTGTGTGTGTGTGTGTGTGTAAAGGGAGACTTTACTTTGTAATACATGCTACCAAAATAAGAAACTCAAACATGATCAGCAGCACAAGCACAAATGAGCAGTGTTTTATAATTAAGGGTAATTAAAGACCATATTAATGTAATCACAGAGCTGCTGCTTAACAGGCAAACTATTAAAGCTGTGAATTGACTCTCAGTTTATCCATAATTCTTGCTTTGATGAAAGCTATTTGTTGCCAGGCAACCACATTGGACTAACTAACCAAACCTTCACTTTGGCTCTGAGACATTAAAAACTTAATGTAAATACAAGTTCTTTACAATATTCATGGTCTGTTCTGGGCTGTTCTTTCTTTTTTTTGTTCTTTCTTTCTTTCTTTTCCATCCCTTCCTTCCTTCCTTCATTCCTTAATTCTTCACTCAGCTGACTTGTAAATAAAAAAAAATCATTTCAAATTGCAGCTCAGGCAAAGTCAGAAAAAATAAGCTTTGCAATAAGGTGATAAAACGTGCCAAAAAGGTTCTGTTTGATCTCTATGTTAATTTGATTTGTCCTTCCTTGAATACTTTTAAATTATCTTCCTGCCTCCTTCCTTCCTTTTTTCCTTCCTTTTCTTCCTTATATTACTATCCTTTTTCTTCCTTTCCTTCTTTTTTTCTTCCTTCCTTCCTTCCTTTCTTTATTTAATTCTTTACATTATTTTCTTCCTTCCTTTTTTTTTCAGTCATCTTTTTTTTTCTTCCTTCATTTTTTCTTCCGTTATTTTGTTTCTTTCTTTCTTCCTTTCTGTCTTTCTTTCTTTCTTTTCTTTCTTCCTACGTATCCTTGGGTTAATTCATTCACTTTGTGTCCAGGGAGGGCTGGGGGGAAGGAGGGGGGGGGAACGGGAGGTTGCTCGTAGGGATGGGCAGGAGGGAGGGACGTGGAGGAGGGAGGGGAGGGAGGGGGGCAGGAAGGAAGGGCGGGAGGAAGGAGGGGGGGAAGGAAGGGGAGGAAGGGAGGGGGGGGCGGGAGGGCAGGAAGGGCGGGCGGCGGGTGGGGAGGGAGGGCGGGTAGGGAGGAGGAAGGACGGGCCCGGGGGAAGGAAGGGACGGGGGGACGGGAGGGAGGGGGGGCCGGAAAGGGGTGGGGAAAGGGAGGGGGAGGGAGGGAGGGAGGGAGGGCGGGGAGGGAGGGAGGGAGGGAGGGGCGGGAGGAAGTAAGGACGGGAAGGACGGGAGGAAGGGCGGTAGGGAGGCAAGGAGGCGAGGGAAAGGAGGAACTAAGGGGGGAGAAGGATTCCGTTCTTTTTTTCTTCCTTCCTTTCTTTCTTCCTTCTTTTTTTCCTTCCTTTTCTTCCTTTCTTTCGTTATTTTTTTCTTCCTTTCCTTCTTTTTTTTTCTTCCTTCATTCCTTCCTTCCTTTCTTCCTTTCTTTCTTTCTTTCATTCTTTCTTCCTTTCTTCCTTCCTTTTTTCTTCCTTCCTTCCTTTCTTTTTTTCTTCCGTTCCTTCTTTCTTTTTTCTTCCTTCCTTTTCTTCCTTTCTTTTGTTCTTTCTTTCTTCCTTCCTTCCTTTCTTTCTTTCTTTTATTTCTTTCTTTCTTTCTTTCTTTCTTCCTTCCTTTCTTTGGTTCATTCATTCCTTTGTTCCTTGCTTTCTTTTTTCTTTCTTCCTTCCTTTTTTGTTCCCTTTCTCTTTCTTTCTTTCTTTCTTTCTTTTTCTTTCTTCCTCCCTTTCTTTTTTCCTTCCTTTTCTTTCTTTCTTTCGTTCTTTCTTTCTTTTTTTTTCTTTCCATCTTCCTTCCTTTTCTTCCTTTCTTTCTTCCTTTCTTTTTTTCAATGACAATAAAGATATCTCATCTCAACTTGTCTTATCTTGTTTCATAATAGATTTTCTACTCACCTTTAGTTGCTGATGTTGTTGGGGATATACACACCACCTGGATTTAACTAAGCAAATAGTTTAGTTTAAATAAAAAGAGCCTCCCATCGGATAATTACTGCATTGGTGATTATGTTTCAGCTGGTAACAAGTTATTGAACTTTTCAGCTTCTCATTTGTTAAACAACCATGTCCAAAGACACATCCTGTGGTCGTGGAAAAGATGTTCATCTGTCTCAGAAGGGTCAGATTGTGAAAGAGTGGTTCAGGGAGCATGAGCCATCATTATCACACATGGATTGGCCACCACAGAGTCCAGAGCTGAACCCCATTGAGAATCTTTGGGATGTGCTGGAGGAGACTTTGTGCAGTGGAACAAATCTCCCATCATCCATACAAGATCTTGAAGAAACATTAATGCAACTCTGGACAGAAATTAATGTTATGACATTGCAGAAGCTTGTGGAAACGATGCCCAGCAAATGCGTGCCATAATCAAAGCTAAAGGCGGCCCAACGAACTATTAGTGTGACCTTTTTTTGGCCAGGCAGTGTATTTTTCCAGCCTTAATAGACTCTCTACATCAGTACAGGTGATGATGATGTAATTGACCCACTTGATTCTCAGCGGTTATTGTTGCTGTAATGAACTCTGCTCATCCCTACAGTTGTGTATGTTATAATGAACTTTCCATATTCCTTGAGCTGTTTTTGATGTTAGATGGCACCAGCTCAACACACACCACCACAAGTGCTGAGAATGATCCACCACCCAAATAGTACCAGATCTGTGCTGGTCCTGTGGGGGTCCTGACTAACAAAGTATGTAGAGAAACAGATGGGCTACAATCTGTAATTGTAGAACCACAAAGTGCAATGACCACTAAAACTTAAATAAAGATTAAGCAGAATATAAACTGAAAAATATAGAACGCCTAAGACTTTTGCCCAGTACTGTATTCTCACTTATCAGCCTTTCTCTGTCTGTCAAGGCCTCTAATGATTTACCACAGAAAACCAGACCAATATGATGGTGAAGGAAACACTTACATACAGGGCGTGTAAGAAGCATAGTAAAGATAAACAAGGTCATCACGACTCAACGCTGAACTAAACTAGGGCATAACTAATTAAATCCAATATGTCACTCCATATCAGGTTACAATGGAGTCATTGTGATTCCTGTCCATCTCTGTATACGATTGACAGGAAGGTTTTGGGGAGTTAGGGTAAGTAGCAGCTGCCATTTTATCTGTCTGCTCCAGAAAAGTCAGCTCACATTTGTGTCTACTGATGTGACTAGGATTAGAAATGAGATTTTGACAGACATTGTGCCCTCGAATGAACCTGTCACGATGCATGATTTGAAATTGCTCTAGTTTTTTTCTACTTTCAGTGATTGTCTAAGTGTGGTGTACTTCAGACATGGGCTTTTACAGTGGGGCAAAAAGTATTTAGTCACCCACTGATTGTGCAAGTTCTCCTACTTAGCCAGATGAGGCATGTTTCCAGTAAAATATTGATGTGCCCCATCATGGTGGTAGAAAAGTAAATTTTATCCTGGATTAATGAGCAGAATTACAGGACATGCCACTCAAAATCCCATAATAGTCCAGCATTTTTCCAAAAGCCAGTTTCTTCCCTTTTGGAATAATGGACACCCACAAATACGTACAAGAAAATCCGCCCCACTGCAGGCAAGCTGTTGATAGCTCATAGCTGTATGTTTTGGCCACTGATAACCGAATACGCTGCCAAACGTACATATTAGAGCACTAAAGTCATTAAACTAACAAAATTAATACAATTAATAAATTCTTTAGTGTTCATTTGTTCTTCATTTCTCATCCGTGGCAGAGTAACACTCAATATAGTGTTAAATCTCTTACTCTATTTAGTGTTCAACAGACTTCTTGTCACGCAGGCGGAAGGTTCCGCTCCAATCCGACAGAGGTCGCCGTCGCCCGAATTCTAGGAGCATCCGTTTCCGGCCGGTCAACTATGTTGAGCCGGTATTTAAGGCTACAGCTAACGCTACCCGTTGCGAGGTCTTGTTCGCTTCAGCGTCGGTTCTGAGTGTTTTCGTAAGCTTACTAGTCTGTTTTCTGTATCCCGTGTTTGATCTCTGCCTGGTTTATTGGATTTCGAGTTGGATATCTGTTTTGGATTTGTTTGCCTGGACCGCATGCGTTTTGCGTGCGAGTGTAACCTGTGTCGCTGTTTACCATCAACGCGTGCGTGAATAAACCTGCACCTGGTTCTTACCTGTGCCTCAGTGCCTTCGTTACACTTCTATTTTTATGTACCTATGAGCTGCAAGCAGCTGTGCCCCTCTAAATTCTGTACGTGCCCCAGTAGAACAGGTAGTCTAGAAACGCCCCTGCTGCATACCATAATCATTTTCATGTCATTTTATTCCCAAATACAACAAACTAATCATATACAATCCTTATTACAAATTTAATCATTTCTTGCATCCATAGGAAAAGATTAACTCCCAACCCAGTCTGTTTTCTCGAGCCTGAGACGAGCTAAATTCTAGTGCTTTTATAGATCTGCAAATTACAGTCAAAGAGTTCATCTACTGCTGGTGGGAAACATAATTGTCTAGACACACAGAAAGGAGACGATTAAAACAGTCTGTGCATGAGGGCCTCAGGGGTCCACGGTCGGGAAGGTGCTGACCTTGTTGTTCCTGCTGATGCGTCTCTCGGGTCGCGCTCTGGACTGTTTGGTCTGGATCAGTTCCTCTGGAGTGTTCCCTAACGGAGGCAGCAGTCTTTTCTTGCTGTTCCTGGCCTCGGGGAGCCACTGAGGGGGCAGCTCAAACGGCCCGAACCCGAACTGGGTGGTGTCTTCAGGATCGGACGGTGTGGCGGGTGCCACCTGTGAGGATGAGTATGCACAGTATTGGACAGGGGAGTGTTTTGGCAAAGATAAACCCACTTCCTTTCCTCCGTCTGCATTCTGGCTTTGGGCTCGTGCCGTTTCGTTTCGCCTGGAGACCCGGTCTTCCTCTCGTAGCTGGAAATTGGCTACGGATTGGATTTCGTTGACCTCCTCTTCGTCCTCTTCTTCACTGGGTCTGAAGATCTGCTGCTGGCCGATATTGAACATCTCGAGCAGCTGGCTGCCTGAGCGAGCAAGTCCCTCTCCGTTCAGTGGTCCAGCATCGGGGACCGTGCCCACCCCGATTGCGTTGTTTCTCCGGCTGTAGCGGCGTTGCAAGTGTGCCAGCCCGTCCAGCAGACGGCGCCGTGCTGACCGGTTCACAGTCACTAACAGCAGCGGATTGGTGAGCAGTGACACTTTAGGCAGCCAGATGGCAGTCAGGTGCAGCCACTCTGAAGCCTGGCCAAGAGCAGACAGTTCCCGATATGCCAACAGCGCAGCGTAGGGGGCGCTACAAAGCACAAAGGACAGGACGATGGCAAGCAGTGAGGCATGGAGCTCGGCCTCACGCTGAGATACGTACGGAATGGAGACACTGGTCTGGGGCGTACGCAGCGCCGCGATGATGGCCTTCTTCTTCTGGCTGGCACTCAGCGCCCTCCGGATGACGCCATGACCAGAAAAATACAGCTGCTAGCGGTAAAATCACAGTGGTGGGTTATAAGAGCACCATGGTAAACAAAGATGCTCCCAATGAGTGGCCTTCAGAGCAGGTGGAGGCGGCATAGACATCAGTCACATTGCTGATAGCGAATACAGGAAAGCTGGCCGCTGCTGCATGAACCCATATGTATATGAGCAGGTCTCTGGATTTGGCCTCTGACATCTTTCTCTCCAGTGGGTACAGCACTGAATAGTACCTACAAAGAAAGGAAAATACACCGGTTCAGTGGAGGCTGTTACTCTGTAAGATGTCTAAAATAGAATGGCGTTCCCAAAAAAGAGCTCAACACTTTTTAATGGGGGAACATTGCATCTGTTTTTACTGTCATTGGGTATCGTTTGCGTTTTATTGAATCCGATTCCGATTATGCGTATCGATTTCAAGTTTTGATTCCAAAATGGTGAATCCCATTTTAGCCTCGTTGCCATGACAGCCTCTAGACCCGCTGTGATGAATGAATGAGGGCTGAATGGGTGGGTTAGCGCTGTCGCCTCACAGCTCCAGATACTGGGGTTCGATTCCAGGCCCAACCACGGCCTGTTTTGAGCATGTTCTCTCTATGTCTGCGTAATATCCTCCAGGTATTCCGGTTTCCTCCCATTTTCTGAAGATGTATGTTTCGGTTGACCGGCGTCTCTAAACTGTTCCAGGACGAGTGAGTTAAGGAGTGTGTGTGGTTAGTTCCTGACTTGTGTCCTGTGCTGCCATTGGACAGCGGATATCATTCAGAAAATGAATGACTGCTTTGTCTGAGTGTCTATAACTGGCTCATAATGTAATTGCTGACAAATGGTGCTGCGACAAAGACTTTTAAAATATGAATGACGGCACAAAATGTAAATGACTTTCATTTCCCGGTTTTTGACACCTTTTTTCAGCATACTTCAGTAACCAGGTAATAGACAGACAGCTGTATTTATCTCAGACCTGTCGATAGCGATGGCGGCGAAGCTTAGCACGGTCACAGAGCAGAAAAGCCGGTGCAGGAACTTGATGGCCTTGCAGAGCAGCGGCACATGGATCCACAGGCAGCAGCGAGGGCTCACATTCAGGAGCACATCGAAGGGAACGCACACGAGGCTGGCACAGATCCCCGAGCAGGCCAGGTTCTTGATGAAGCGCCCGGTGACTGATTTGAAGACGTTGGTACAGCAGGTGCACCAGAGCACTGCGCCATTGCCTGTAAGCAAAGAGAAGTGGGGAGAGAATGACATTTTACTTTACTTCCAATGTCATGACCTAACACCATTACGTTGCCTAAAGTATGTAGACACCCATTTTAATAGTGTATTGAGCTATTTCAGCTAGGACACCCCATGATTTCATTTGATTGCGATTCAGAGGGTTGCAATGCGATTATTAATGGTTATCAGTGCATATTTTTTCTTTTCTCTCACGGGGATTCCATGACTGCAGTTGCGGTCTCATTGTAGTTTGTGGGGATCGCTGTGACAGTAACCAGAAGTCTGGCTATAGTGCTAACTGGCAAGCTAGCAAGCTGTAATCAGCATGCCATTTGGCTATGCCATTCTACAATAACAATCTTACAAAAGTGTTTACACTATTACAGTGGGACCAAATGAGAAAAAAAAAATCCATAGGAAATCACATTGTAGGATTTTTAATAATTTAATTATAAATCATGATGGAAAATAAGTATTTGGTCACCCACAAACAAAGCAAGATTTCTGGCTCTCACAGACCTGTAACTTCTTCGTTAAGAGAGCTCTTCTGTCCTCCACTAGTTACCTGTATTAATGGCCACCCCTGTTTGGACCTCGTTAATCTGTATAAACGGACACCTGTCCACAGCCTCAAACAGTCAGACTCCAAACTCAACCATGGCCAAGACCAAAGAGCTGTCGAACGGGACACAGGAACCGAAATTGTAGACCTGCACCATGCCCCTGGAAGAGTGAATCTACAATAGGCAAGCAGGTTGGTGTGAAGAAATCAGCTCTGGGAGGCAATTGTAAAGGAGAAAATGGAAGGAAAAAGAATACAGACCATTGATAATTTCCCTCAATCTGGGGCCCTCCACGCAAGAATATCATCCCCGTGGGGTCAAAATGATCATGAGGGAATGGTGAGCAAAAATCCCAGAACTACACGGAGGGACCTTGATGAATGACCTGCAGAAAGCTGGGACCAAAGTAACCAAGGCTACCATCAGTAACACACTACGCCGAGAGGGACTCAGAATCTGCAGAGCCAGGCGTTGCCCCCTGCTTAAGCCAGTTACATGTCCAGGCCCGTCTGACGTTTTGTCAGAGAGCATATGGCTGATCCAGAAGAGGATTGGGAGAGAATATCATGTGGTCAGATGAAACCAAATAGTAGAACTTTGCTGGTTGCATCCCAAGAACACCCAGACCTCTCTCATCTTTCTAAGTAGGAAAACTTTGCACAATCAGTGGCTGACTAAATACTTTTTTTGCCCCACTGTAACATCCTGATGCATTACAGCTGTTGTTTCTGCTGTGGCTAGCGGTAGGGTGGCATACAATAATTCATACCATTCCAGGAAGTTTAAATGAGCACTATGTCCCACCATACCTTGGCCTGGTGCAGGTATCATTTTCGGACACGTTTAGTGTCAGAAAGAGGACCTCCTGGACTTTTGGTCCAAACTTTTGGTATAACTTTGAAATGCAAACCTGTTAATAATAGAAGTAAGCTGCACTAGCACATCCTTACCAAGAATAACTTGCTTGAATTGCAAAACACACCTCCACTTTCTTGCAACCAAACAGCCTGCGGTTAAGAACAGCAGGTTGTTACTACCAGTGTAAACCAGTTGGGATCAATACAGAAGGCATTCATTCGGTTATCAGCCGGGCATCATTTCAACATTTACGAGCTCCAGAGCTGCACGCACAGGCTCCAAGCCTCTCGTTCTGTATGCAAGCTTCCTTTATTGAGCCTTTCCATGGCACTAAAGATCCCTGTGATTTATAACTGCTGCCTAGCCAAAGAAAATCATTATGATACCCAGTTTGACTCCTGAATTCTGAAAAACAAACCTGATCATTGTCGTTACATTAAAGACGCCGCTTGGAAGCCAAGGTCGATTTGACAAATAAATGACTGAGCAAACATCCATCAGGACTACAGCGGTGCTTGAAAATTGTAACCCTTTTAGACTCTATATATTTCTGCATAGGTATGACCTAAAACATCATCACCTTTTCAGACAAGTCCTAACAGTAGATTAAGGCAAGATAATTGAATAAAACAAATGAGACGATTCACAAATATTACACATCTATGAATGGTGACCCTTTGCTTGCAGCTCCTGTGAATGCTTGGTGCAGCAACAATTGCAACTAAACATTTCTGGTATCTTTGATCAGCTGTTTGCACATCTGTGTGACAAGCTATGAGCCAGGACATAGTACAGAAAAGCTTAAAAGTTGGGATGTTGGTGGGTTTCCTCATATGAACTGCTTGCTTCAGGTCCTTCCTCAACATTGCTATTGGAAGTCCCTTGTTGATTTCAAAGCGTTGACCTATTCCCGGAACAGCTGATAGTGAAATATTGAGTTGCTGTACCCTTAGGGTCTTATAAATTTCAGAATAGCTGGAATTGGCTTGACAAAGGTGTGGTTCCCATGACAGTTAGCTTTCTTTGAGCAGATTTTCTCACACATGGACTCATAAGACTGCATCTCGTAGACCTCTACCTGTAGATATCTGTCACTGGTTCTATTAGACCAAGAGTTCTATTGCTACTGGTTCTATTTAAGAGCTTGTTTTCAGGTTTGTGATGGCCAGCATCAAGCATGGCAGATAACCATCCTCGACCAATCGTTTAAGAAGAGACAGAAGATGAAGAATCCTTACCTTATGCCCACTTACATCATGGGGGTAAAAAGTTAATTTTGTCCTGGGTCCACTGACCCCCGCCAGATATACTACAGTCCTGTACAATGCACTACAGGCTCTACATTGCCCATAATGCCCAGCATCTATCCAAAAGCTTGAGGCAGTGAGCCAGGTTTGTTTTGAAGTAATGGACATCAGTCAAATATTTAAAAGAAAAGTCAGCCACACTGCAGACAAGGAAATGATGGCTGGTCATAGCTATAGGTTTTATATATCTATATAAACTACCCAACGTAACGCCCACTTTAGTGTTCAATCACTTTTTTTCATCTATTTAGTGTATTTCACAGGCTTATTTTTATGTTTCCCCAGTACAAGAAGTAATTCTGTTAATTCCTGTTTATAACTAATGTAAATGGATGTTTCTAAAATTTCCTTAACATTCACCTGAACCTAATAGTCCAAGTCAAGTCTGGTTACATGTATTTCTCTTACAACTTTTTGCAACAGAGCATTGTCTCAAAGCAGTTTTACAATTATCCATCTCCAAAGCCTTAACAGAGCAAGCCTAGGGTGACAGTGGCAAGGAAAAACTCCCTAAATGTTATAACAAAGAAACCTTGAGAGTTTAATCAATTAACCCATTGCGGAGTTGGACTGTTGGAGGAAACCAAAGCACCCAGAGTAAACCCACACGGACAAAGGGAGGACACACAGGCAGAGTCCGAGGTCAGGATCGAACCGAGAGGATGCTGGAGCCATGAGTATGTACCTCTGTACCACCTAGATGTTATATGTAAGAATTAAACTAAGTTATCCAATTAATAACCCCATAGTTAGCCTATTGTTTCAATAACCAGAAGCTAAATAAAAGATACAAGAGAGAACATTGAAAGAGAGAATAACAATTAAGATAAAATAACTATAACATGGACTCTGAGAAATTAAACCGAATATTATGAAGAGTATAATAATATACTCATAATATAATAATAATGCAGTGCAGCTCATGTTTATTACTACACCTGCTCCTCCGACCTTGTAATAATTACCAACATAACGGCTTTAGTCCTTCACTAGGTGCAGGTTAAAAATTGTTTTTGTTCGCTCACCCAGCAGGGATCCTATTAGGATGAGAAGCTGAATGGAGATGGCGAAATCCCGGTAAGCTCTCTCCTGATGTCCGTACAGCAGCTTCTCCAGCATCTGCTCCTGATCCTCCTGCTCCTGCTCCGGCTCCTGCTGCTGCTGCTGCGCTTCTCCCCACACGCTGAGCGCCGATGTGGCGTACACCAAACCCGAGGAGAGACTCGAGAAACCCGGGGGATTCGCCGTCGCGTTATCAGTGAGCGAAAGCCAAGCCTGTACGTCCATATTGCTTCATACCTGATGGTCCTGCCAGTCATCCATTAAAGCGGTATAAGAGGCACCGCGGTACTGATGCTGCTCACCGCGGATCATTGAAGGTTGCGGCTTATCATGAATGTGCATCACCCTGCTGTTTCCCCTCTGAACAGCATGATGTGGAGGTCTGGACCAGCAGCACAAATCCATATCTCTTATATTATTAGTGTCAGGGCATGTTCAAAGCTCCTGGTGCTAGAAAAAAGCCAAAACATTTAGGAAAACATTATCGTGCGAAAGATAGAACCAAATATGCCTTAAGCCTTAAAGCAGAGAATGAATAGCCTGATGTTTTTCGCTAATATTTGTCCTGCTGCGGTAAATCGGCGGCTCGGAATGAATGCAGATCCTACCGTATTAATAAATACGATTCATGCGTAAATCCGTTAACGGGCTGCAGAGAGAGCGCGCTTTAATCCACATGAGCCCTGGATCACTTATGTGTGTGGAGGCGATTACGCACAGGCGAGCACACAGGCGCGCGCACACGCACACGCACAACACACACAAACACAACACACACTTGTCTCACTATCCTAGTGAGGACTTTCCATTGACATAACGATTACCTCAGCTAATTAACGCTGCACCTCCTCCTACCCATAACCTTATCCTAATGCAAATCTACTGACACATTTGTTTCCTCATGAGGACCAGCAGAATGTCAGATCTTACTATCCAGGAGAGGACATTTGGTCCCCACAATGTAATATAAACATGGGGGCACACGGTGGCCTTCTATCGTTTGAGGACTTTCCACAATATCACAGTAGCTAATCAGAATCTTTATTCACCAAGTACCAGGGTTGTGTCTCAAACGGTCCTCTCCTTTACTCATTCACTGATCTGTTTAGAACACTACAGTGGCGCAAAAAAGTATTTAGTCAGCCACAGGTTGTGCAAGTTCTCCTACTTAGAAAGATGAGAGAGTTCTGTAATTTTCATGATAGGTACACTTCAACTATGAGAGACAAAATGAGGAAAAAAATTGAGGAAATCACATTGTAGGATTTTAAAAGAATTTAATTGTAAATCATGATGGAAAATAAGTATTTGGTCACCCACAAACAAGCAATATTTCTGCCTCTCACAGACCTGTAACTTCTTTAAGAAGCTCTTCTGTCCTCCACTCGTTACCTGTATTAATGGCACCTGTTTGACCTCGTTATCTGTATAAAAGACACCTGTCCACAGCCTCAAACAGTCAGACTCCAAACTCAACCATGGCCAAGACCAAAGAGCTGTGTTCCAGCATGACAATGATCCCAAACACACTGCCACAGCCAACGGAAGGAGTGACTCCGTAAAAAGCATTTCAAGGTTCTGGAGTGGCCTAGCCAGTCTCCACACCTCAGCCCCATAGAAAATTTGTGGTGGGAGGGAGTTGAAAGTCCGTGTTGCCCCAAAAAACATCACTGCTCTAGAGGAGATCTGCATGGAGGAATGGGCCAAAAAATTCCAGCTACAGTTGTGTGCCAAACCTGGTGAAGGACTTACAGGAAACGTTGGACCTCTTTCATTGCCAACAAAGGTTATTGTTACAAAGTATTGAGTTGAAACTTTTCTTATTGACCAAATACTTATTTTCCACCATAATTTACAATTAAATTCTTTAAAAATCCTACAATGTGATTTCCTGGATTTTTTTTTTCTCATTTTGTCTCTCATAGTTGAAGTAGTAGCTATGATGAAAATTACAGACCTCCAGTATTTAAACACCTCATTGTCATTGCTGGACTGAAAATAGTCCACCAACCAAATATGTCCAGCCACCAGCATCCTGCAGGCAGGCAAAATAATGCTAAATGAACTTTGCTGTTACAGCCTATTCATTCATTATGGTATTTCATTAAGACAGTAAAAAGGCCGGACTGAACCCTGCTCCTGAAGACCCTGAAGCTGTGCAGCACCAATAGCTTAATGTAATTCATTTAGGAATCCAGAGAGCCCCTGCTAAATGATCACCCACAGCACACCTTATTAAACTTGAGAGTTAAGTAATGAGATGCAAACAGGGGCATGTAACACGTAACACACCTTTATTATCTTATTATCTTATTGAAGTCAAATTGCTGGTGCTACTGCCATTGCTTGTACTTTGGTCATTTTTCTAATACTACAGCTGGACAGCTTCTAAAGACTTTCAAAATTTTCTGAATGTTAACCAAATTAATGTTTGCTTAGTGTGCTTTATTGAATTTATTGATGACACTTCCATTCTACTTCCAACTGGATGAATGGGGAAGCAAGAAACTCCTAAAAGACTGAGCATCAAGAGGAACAGGATTAGGATTCAATGCATTATGACAAAGCTATGCATAGTCTTGCGCTGATTCTGAAAGGATCCAGTGAATCAAAGGGATGTGAGCGGAAAGGAAAGTGAATTACTCAGAACAAAAAGTCCAGCTTGTGGAACCCAAAATTTGTATTCATATTCTCCTCTTAGATAAAATCAAACATTGACAAGTCATGCTTGGAACTTTGTGAATATATAGCATTTTAACTCAATTTTCTTCCAATTTTCTTTAGTTACTGTCACACCCCTGGTCTGTTTATGATCCAGCACCCATAACCCAGATTAATCGGGTTACCCAGATAGACCGGACTCGAATACTACAACACTAGACTCCAGGCTATCTGTGGTTGGCTGTGGACTACTAATCAGAAGGGCTCTGTTAAGCTGCCACTGTTGGGGCCTTGAACCAAATCCTAAAGCTTCAGCTGCTTGGTTCAATTGTAAACCACTCAGAATATGGACCGCTGCTAAATGATGTACCAATATATCGATGCCTTTGTTGTATCTTCATCTTGCAATCCCAAGATGAGAGGGTGCTGCGCCACTTGGCAGTAAAAGGCTGCCATTTTTTCACTGAGCACTTTGTGATGAAACATCTCACAGGCTTTAGACATTCCATATTGGTTTCCTACATCTCTGTGTGTCCCTGACTCTCATGTTAGGAGGGGAAGCAGTTTGGTGAGAATTAAAAAATGGTCTTTTCACACCAGTCTAGTACGCATTTCGATCCGTCTATCACTCCCTTACAGCCTTTATTGCTCTGACAGCACAGTCAGAAGATAAAAGGAGTTCATTAGTGACTGAGAGAGCTCTGCAGCTCTCATCAAAAAGCATGGACTGTTTGGAAAAATGAGAGCTAAGACCTTGAAGACGCTCCATGGCCCGCTCAATTAAACTGCCATAGCTATGTTATGTATTATAGTCTCATAATGCCTGCCTCAGATTTTCTGTTGTATTACTGTGTGCATAAAAAAATAAGCTGAGAAATAGGAGATGACATGGACGCGTCGAGGCAGGGAAGAGAAGGTGTGAGTAGCGAAAGCCTCATGGCCATGGTGATCTGACACTCGCAGAAAACAGACAAAGAAAAGATGCAGAAAATGCGCCTTTGCAACGCAATGTAATTGGATTAATGAACGTGTAAAATAATCATCTTGGTTGGTTTTGTTGTAAATTCAAAAGTCTGGCCAGACCAGATGCTTTTTCTGATCAAAAAAACACCGCACCCAGATAGAAATGTCCGATGTCGATGCTGCAAAAACTGGCCATGCAGTTCTGTCTTAGGCAGATATGTAAATGATTACAGGTGTGGCCTGATTAGACACTGGTCCTGCCACAAGAGGGAGTTAAAACTACTCTCCCTGCTGCCCTATATAAAGGCTCTCAGAGGCTACTTTTGGGTCGTGTACCTCTTGGTAAGAGATCACTGACTGCTAGACATGCCTCTACGATGCACTCAAAGACATTTTGCCCGGTTGACAGACTTTGAGAGGGGGCACATCACTGGACATTTCTCATCTTATCCAGGCTAGAACTGGCCTAACAGGGTAACTAGAGCCTTCATTCAATTATACAGTTATCCCCATTAAACTAATCCTTTCACTCTAATATTGTAATCATTTACACATATCATTACATTCACACATATGAAGTTTTATTCGATTCCAACAACTCCTTCTTGGTGAGTGTTTTTTTGGCAATGGGTGTATTTAAGGGAAGTCTTCCTGACAGCTTGGGATGTCAGGCCATTCTGCCCTAACCTCTCTCTCTCTCAGTGACAATGTGTTACTTTTTAACATTCTGTGAAAGCTCTAAAGAATGTTTTGTGTGAAAATCCCAGTGATTTGCAGTTTCTCGGGTCACCCTGTCTGACACCAACGCTTAAGGGACAAAGTAACTTCGAGAACATTTTGATGCTTAAAGAAACTGAAGATTTTAACCAGTGTCTGCATGACTTTGTGCAGCAGTGCTGTTTTGAGATGATTGGCTGGTAAGTGCATGACTGAGTAGTTATAATATTTAAGGCTGTACTTCATAGCCGAAGCTTTCACTGCACAGTGAACATGCATATGTACTCGAACAATCAGGTATCCTTTTGTCTACTCTTTTCTGTGTTGAAATGGCATATACCAATTATGTTTGACTTTGGCAATGACGATGATGGACAAACAGGGAAAGAGCAACTGATTTATTTGCCAAATACATACAAGACTTAATTTCATTAGCTGGAAATGAAACATCCAGCAAAAGCAGGATCTGCCTGGCTTATCAGACTTTATTGGACTGGTGTAACGTCAACAATCTGTCTGTAAACGTTGACACCAACATCATTGGCTCTTCCGTGGAGATCGTAAAGCGCACCAGGCTCCTTGGAGTGCACCTATCGGAGGATCTCACCAGGTTCCTCAACACCAGCATCATAATTAAGAATACTGTAGAAGATTTGTTGGAAGTATACCTCTTTGAAACCATATAAGCTTTGTATTCCATTTATGTCACATCTATGTAACCATATAAGCACCTATATTTCTATCTGTGTTTCTCCTGAAAGGCCCTGAATTTGTGGATGTTTCTCACTCAGAGCTTGGGAAAACTGAACCTGCAGGGTGTTTTTCGGCCATGGAAGTGTTTTCGTCCGAGCATCTGTGGTGTGTTTTCACCCAGTTGCTAGGAGCTGCCTGTCAATCAAAGGATGATTCCCAGCTTGGGTGTGAGAACGACCATGATTTCTCATCTGAACTGTGTTGATCAGTTACTAGGATGTGGACATTTCAATGATTTGGGTTGACAACAACAAAAATATTGCTTTTCTTAAATAAGGTAGTTTAATTTCGAGTAGAGGCAAAAGGAATACAATTACAGCATCATTTTTTAGGAGGGTCCAAGTCGTTTAGCACATCAAAAAGGAAATAAGTCATTAAACTCTCATGAGCATTTGTATGATGCAGAGAGAAAAACTTGTGAGCAAATTTTGATTTGGGTCTACAGGATTCCCAGGGTCAGGCAATTGTTGCTCATATGAGTTTTTGCTGCTAAATTAAGATATGTTTACGTTACAACACTGTATTTAGGTACACTATGTACAGCATGATGCTCATGACCCTCTAACAACCTCTAAAAAATAAAACGGGTACTGGTTATCTTCTGCTCCACTGTATGTTATGTCTCCTTTTGTCCTGCACCGTTCTGTCCTGTTCGCACTGTTTGTTCTGACTTGCACCATCTTGGATTTTTGCGCACGTTGTGTTGTGTAGTATTAGTTAGGACTGTGTATAGTCTCTGGCAGTCTTGTGCCACGATGGGGTCGTCGTTTCGTTTCACTGTGTAAACTTAAACCGACTTGAACTTAACTTAGCATATAGCATGCTATATGCTTGCACATACAATAGGTGTAAACAACCTTACTCATTTTTAGTTTAGACCGAGTATTACAATACATAATGTTAAAAGGATGACAAAACACAATCGTGTAGTGCACTTTTTCACGTGCCACGAGCAAACATTACGCTACAGCAACGACCCGTCCACTAGATGGCGCTAGCCACATAGATGTTTTTAAACACAGCGTTCCCTCAGCGCGCACTTTATTAGAAACATCTAGATGTAAAGTCAGACTCATGTTTCTGCACAGTTTGTGTTAGTTATCCTCTAATCCTTCAGTGCTCACTGATGGCTGGACATTTTTGGTTGGAATACTATTCTCTGTCCAGCACTGACACTGAGGTGTGTTAAAACTCCAGCAGCACTGCTGTGTCTAATCCACTCGTACCAGCTCCACACATACTAAACACACCACCACCAACACATCAGTTTCACTGCAGTGCTGAGGATGATCCAACACCCAAACAGTACCTGATCTGTGCTGGTCCTGACCATTAGAGAACGGAGTAAAGGGGACGAACAAAGTATGTGGAGAATCAGATGGACTACAGTCTGGAATTGAACTACAAAGTGCTTCTATATGGTAAGAGGAACTGATAAAACGGACCATGAGTGTAGATCTTATTCTCTCAAAATCTGACATGAGACTAAATATAAAATAAGTCACAGTCACAAAACGATTCTTTAGCTGTGAATGCACCTTTTCAAGAAATTCCTTCTTCTCATAATGGGTCGAGCAAGAAAACTCCTGTTGATGTATCTTTAGAAACTTGACAATATTAAATACATTTGGTATCAACCTTTATTTCTTTGTTTTTTTATTCAAACATAAATAAAAAAAAAAACTATACTGACATTATGTACTCTGAGCAATAAAAAAAAAAGGACCAAGCCCAAAATGGTTTCAGAAAACAAGATAACGTGAGTGGTGATTGAATATTCTTTTTTTATTTTTTTATTTTTTTTATTGAGGAATAGAATAAACATAGTATCAAACAAATAACAGTTCACCAATAGCTTAAATAGTATATCACAGAAGTTAACAACCCTATAGTATAAACATCCTCAAAGATTTTTTCCCAAATTTAACGAATGAATATTCTATATTAAACACAATCTGTATTACCTTTTTTTTCCTATTTTACACTGATTTTTCAACAATATCAAACATGTTTGAGGAAAAATTCCTGGATTCTCCCCCAAGCGTCGATCTGTGCATCGGCATTGGCTTTGGGTTTTCCTCCAAAAGCAACCACTCCCCCCACTGCAAGATGGAGCCCAGATGGGTAATGAGGCATGTAAGGGACTTCTATAAAATGCCCTGCTTTTGGATAGACCACCTTTTCATAGGTTTTTCCGTGCGCTTTGAGTTTGCTGCAAGCTTGTTCGGCAAATAAGGTGCTGTTCCAGTTCCAGTCGTCGCCCGATACTATGAACAAGAAGCTGCACTCTGCACGTTCGATAGGGATGACGGTAGGAAGGTTCTCCTTTGCACTTGGGTCAGGCAGGGCATCTCTAATGTTCATGACCCCAGATTTTGTTAGGGTTACCTTCTGCATATTGCCTTTCAGAGCCGGGATCACCATGTCTTTGTAGTGCAGTGGGAACAAGACGTTAGCGTTGGAGGTGTTGATGCAGACAGTGGCTGATATGTTGGGTAGGAATGATGCCATGGACAGAGCCAGATCCCCACCCTTTGAGAACGACAAGATGCCCACGCCAGATTTTTTCACCTGCAGAAAAGCAGACATCATTTAATACACTACATGGACGAAAGTACAGTGGAACCTCGGAATTGGAACTTAATAGGTTCCTTAATAGAATATAAATGCATTACATAAGTGAAAATAAGGCCATACCGCATTGGTACATTATCACCATTGTAGTGGTGCGCTGCTTGGAAGATCACACCACACTGAGTGCTCCATTTAGGGTGCTGATGGTCGAAGTCAAATTATTGTTTGACTTTGGGGTAAAAAAAAATTCAAACTGACCATTCGGGTCCAAATCATCCGAGTAAAGAGGCGTTTGACTTCTGAGGTTCCACTGTATGTGAACACATCTTAGTGGGTTTGGATTTCAGTTTCACCCCTTGCAAAGAGCAAAAGTGCTGGAAAACTGTCACAACAAGTCAAATCATTTCAGTCTGGCACATCGTGAACAATGTAAATGACAAGGAATACAATGTCAGATACACTATATGATCAAAAATATGTAGACACCCTTTCTAATTAGTGATCTCTGGTACTTCAGCCTCATTTTACTGCTAACAGGATCATGAGAAGCATTCA
This sequence comes from Ancistrus triradiatus, assembly GCA_025084515.1. Classification (NCBI taxonomy): domain Eukaryota; kingdom Metazoa; phylum Chordata; class Actinopteri; order Siluriformes; family Loricariidae; genus Ancistrus; species Ancistrus triradiatus. Next base: position 129,022 of record JAJAGP010001577.1, on the reverse strand, counting down.
GATATGGAAATCCAAACAGTGGCAGTAATATGGTTTGTACTGAACACCTCAGGAACTTTCAGTATGACATTTATAGATTTCCACCTCCAAAATCAACTTTCCACTCTGCCCTCATAAATCAAAGTCCATAAAAACGGCTTGCTAACCGTAATGGAGTTGATGGCTAGTGGATGCTTGACGTGTTTTAATTGTTTTGGCTGAGCCATGTTGTTCCAGTAAATGGAAATCTATCTTAACCTGACATAAAATATAAACACCAATGGACTACAATTTTTTAAAAACCTCCACTAACCTCTGGCTGCATCTGCAGGAAGGTTGTAGCTTCTTCAAAATAGTGCAAATCGAACTTCTCCACCATTTTGGGCATATCCTTGTCTCCATAAAATGCCAGAGCAAACACCACGAATCCTTTGTTTGCCAGTAGAGCCGCCCGTGGTTCACACACGCTGCCCCCTAACATGTACAGATCCATAATTCCAGGAAACGGGCCTTCACCTGTAACAGACATTGAAAATCATCCAAAACAAAGCAGATTATACCAATATTGTCTGAATTTCTACAAGCCCAAATCAGAAAAAGTTTGGAAAGTATGGAAATTGCAAAACATACAGTGTCTCTTACATTTCATTTGACTTTTTTATTTCATAGCAGACAGTATGAACCTGAGATATTTCATGTTTTTTTTATTTTTGGTCCACTTCATTTCATTTGTCAATAATCATCCATGCTTGCATCGATTCCAAAAAAGGTGGGCAAAGTAGGTCTAGTAAAGAGGAAAAAAAACTAAATGATGTGATTTCAAACGGGTGAAGTCATCAGGTGATTATAATCATGATTTGGTACAAAAGCAATATCCAGGAAAGCCTGAGTCTTTGAGGACTAAAAATGGACAGATTGTCTCCAGTTTATCAACAAATCTGTGAGAAAATGATTAAAATGTTTAAACAATTGTCCTCAAGGAAGATTGGAAGGGATTTGCGTATTTATCCCTCTTCAGTGCAATATCATTCAATTAAATAATTTATTATGAAGTGATCAACTATGCTGAAGCAGGTAAAGAAAGCATTAGAGTTCAAAATATGAATGCATCAAGTGTAAAAACACACAGTACCACAACAACATGGACTTTATCCATGATAAACCCTCCTGAAGAGGCTAAGAAAGCAGAGTCAACAAACTGAGTTCAAACCTGAACTCTGAGTTGACTAACTCTGAAGTGTCACAGAGTTTTTGGTTTCATAACAGGGGATAACATTTAGTTCAGTCAACTCCGAGTTACTTTAACCCTGAGTAAAGCTCGTCCATGAGGAGACACAAAGCCCTCATAGATGGAACAAAGATAACACGGACCAGCACGGCAACGGGAGAAAAAACCGGGCTCAGTCCTCGAGTTAGAAATAGGTGCGTATATATATAAAATTTGTTCAGCCATTCCAACAGTATTTCATATTATCTATTTGAAAGCAACACCTACATGCCTTTATAGATACAAGTCTCCAAATTCGTTCAATGTGTTCAAATTGACCTATATTATAGCCAATAGAAAAAGGTTGAGGGCCAAAAAAACTGGCCTCTCACAGAGGCTGAAGAGATGGCCTTCATTCAAAACACTGGGGGTCCTGTTGCTGAAAGCATCCCTGGAAGAAGCTCATCTCATCCAGCCACCCCCCAGGACCCAGATAAAAAAGTAGTCATTCCAATTAAGGATATAAACTTATGTACGTTCATCGTTTTGCCACTGTGGCATCAGTGATGCCCACCCATCCATTACTAGACACAACTTGGCACACAGATTTTCTTGTAGCAATGCAATTCTTTGTAATTGACTGCTGTTACCTTTCCATATTCTTCATATTTCATGTTGACTCAAAGTTACTCAAAGTCTAGTCTTCTACATTTTCTACCACTTACTGTTGGTGTATTCTGGTGGAGCCTTAACAGAGCTCCATGCAGTACTTCACAGAAAATTGTTCATTTCTATTGCAGGAAGGTGATGAGGAAGCCTCGTCAGCTGCCACGGAGAGGGAAGATACACAGAGGCCTACTGAGGTTTACACCTAGAAAATAACATCCGACCACTGATCACACAGAGTGCTGCTGGAAATTACAATGGGGAAGAGGGTCCATCCACCTCCACAGCACAATGTACCTCAAGATGTGGTTCAGAATTGGCCCATGATGTAGACCTGGCACTGTGATATTCAATGTCATTTTTTTTGTTCCTGTAGCTTCGCGTAAAAAAAAAAAAAAAAGTGTATTTTTAGAAACAAATTGAAAAATCTAATTTAGAAATGGACCACATAAGGCTACATATATAAAAGACAATAATGGAATAGAACTGCTGGAACATCAGTTAAAAGTGGATGAGGTGCCCACAGGTGGATGATTTTACTTGTTTGAAGAACATAAATGATATCAACCTCTGTACTGCATTTGTTCTTGCAGGAAATAAAGACGACTTCATAAAAAGACAGGCATATTGTTTTTATTTGACACTGGGGAGGTGATATGCTAATCAGAAAAGATTGTCTCTCACTGCTCTTCCATCTCGTGCATCAACGATGTGGTCAGGATTGGTCACTGGATGAGTGGGACATTGTCTGATCACCGGCCATTGAGAATGGTCATCTCTACCCTGGCTCATGTCCTGCAGTGAGCCAAGTTATAACATTGCTCAGGGCCAGGCTCAGGATCAGGGCAAGGGGTCAGCAAACAGGACTGGCAGGGGAACATTCGATCTGTAATTACCAAACTGTCCTATGGTAGATAATACAAGGATACAGTTTAAATTATCAGTTGCAAACAGAACTAAATATTGATTATGAGAGGCTATGGTTATATGTGCTGTATATATATATTCACCATGGGCAAATCTAGCACTCACTGTACAGTCATTTACAAAATTTGCAAATCATCCACAGACCCAGGCCACTTTGCTTCCATGTTGCTGATGATGTGGGCTGCATCACATACAGTGGGGCAAAGAAGTATTTAGTCAGCCACTGATTGTGCAAGTTGTCCTGCTTAGAAAGATGAGAGGCCTGTAATTTTCATCATAGCTACACTTCAACTATGAGAGACAACATGAGAAAAAAAAATCCAGGAAATCACATTGTAGGATTTTTAAAGAATTTAATTGTAAATCATGGTGGAAAATAAGTATTTGGTCAATAACAAAAGCTCAACTCAATACTTTGAAACATAACCTTTGTTGGCAATGGCAGAGCTCAAACATTTCCTGTGAGTCTTCACCAGGTTGGCACACACTGTAGCTGGTATTTTCGTCCATTCCTCCATGCAGATCTCCTCTAGAGCAGTGATGTTTTGGGGCTGTCGCTGGGCTACATGGACTATATACACAATATATTTTGCCTATTGTAGATTCACTCTTCCCAGCCTGGTGCAGGGCTACAATTTTCTTCCTGGTGTCCTTCGACAGCTCTTTGGTCTTGGCCATGGTTGAGTTTGGAGTCTGACTGTTTGAGGCTGTGGACAGGTGTCTATTATACAGATAACGAGGTCAAACAGGTGCCATTAATACAGGTAACGAGTGGAGGACAGAAGAGCTTCTAAAAGAAGAAGTTACAGGTCTGTGAGAGCCAGAAATCTTGTTTGTTTGTGGGTGACCAAATACTTATGTTCCACCATGATTTACAATTAAATTCTTTAAAAATCCTACAATGTGATTTCCTGGATTTTTTTTCCTCATTTTGTCTCTCATAGCTGAAGTGTACCTATGATGAAAATTACAGACCTCTCTCATCTTTCTAATTAGGAGAACTTGCACAATCAGTGGCTGACTAAATACTTTTTGCCCCACTGTATGATCTTCACACTGCAGAACAGCAACTAACTGCACTGGCTGTATTGTGAATTGTATTTCATTTGTAATGCAAAATTCCTATTATGTTGGAATACCTGCACATTCATGTTGTGGGAAAACTTCCTATTCACTTAATCTCCTTCATTTAGCAAGGAGTGCCATCTATGCAGCCAATCACACTTGGAAACCCTAAAATCATATTAACTGATTCAAGTCTCAAAGCTTCATGCTAAATACTCTGAGTCAGCCAACTGAGTTTTCACCAAACCTGCTTTCTGAAATACCCCCCAGGTGAAACATTAAGAGGGCGGAATGGAGTTTGTTTGGTAAATGGTAAAAGAAAACTAACCGGGTGGGATGAACAGGGTTCCTCTTAATCTGCCGTGTGTTACAGGATGTCTCCTCACACCATCAGCCATGAAGCGTCTCTGGTGGGTCTCTTTAGTCAGGATCTGTCCTCCGCTGCCAGCGAAGATCTCAATGTACATGGGACTGGATGCGTCTCTCTTCAGCAGTTTCTTGTGTGGAGTTTCGGGAAGCATGGACCAAAACAAACCCATCGGTTCCACACCGGTGTAAGAGCCGGCCAAGGACGGATGATGGCTGAAGTCCACTATTCCCGTCTCATCTGCCAGGTAAGTGGCAGTGGATTTGAAAACATCTCCATTATCGTCCGTGTGCGAGGACTGGAAGTGCACTAGCTGGTGAGGAGACACCCCGCTCAGCTTCATCTGAACCGCTTCATCAAAGAAGCAGCTGCTTGGTGTAATGCGTAGTTGAACTCCTGAACATGAAGACATCCTCCTAATGTGTGTTCGGAAACCTCCAGCTATCCCCCTGTATAAAACAGCCATCTCTCCTACAGAACGTTGCCACACACCTCCAAATTGGTGCCCTTTTATAGTCAAGCTATCCGTATTTTAAATTCGAATATCCCTATATACGCGATATTACGGTATTCCTCTGCTCACTACAAACTGACGCTAATTAAGCAGAGAGAAACAGACTAGCATTTTTTGACAGACTTTAGCATTTTTGAGAGTTTTGGTGTTGAAACCCACATTTACTAAATATATAAGTCCGAAGTATAATAATTCATAATTGAACTAGTTTACTTGCATTACATTAAAAACAATGATACAGTCAAATAGCTTAACAGTCACTGTATAAAATGGTTTTCATATATAAAGTTTCTCAGAAAAAAAATCCAATTGAAGTCCTTTTAATTCTAAATGGTGTTTAAATGCCCATTTCGTTCAGACAAGGTCACCTACAGTGGGGCAAAAATGTATTTGGTCAGCCACTGATTGTGCAAGTTCTCCAACTTACAAAGATGAAAGAGGTCTGTAATTTTCATCATAGCTACATTTCAACTATGAGAGACAAAATGAGAAGAAAAATCCAGGAAATCACATTGTAGGATTTTTAAAGAATTTAATTGTAAATTGGAAGGAGTTTAGAAGGAGTTTTTGGCTTAAAATCTCACGATACATGGCCCCGTTCATTCTTGCCTTAACACGGATCAGTCGTCCTGTCCCCTCTGCAGAAAAACAGCCCCAGAGCATGATGTTTCCACTCCCATGCTTCACAGTAGGTATGGCGCAACTCAGAATTCTTCTTTCTCCAAACACGGCGAATTGAGTTTTTGCCAAAAAAGTTCTATTTTAATTTCATATAACCACATGATATTCTCCCAATCCTCTTCTGGATCATCCATATGCTCTCTGGCAAACTTCAGACGGGCCTGGACATGTACTGGCTTAAGCAGGCGGGCACGCCTGGCACTGCAGGATCTGAGTCCCTCTCGGCGTAGTGTGTTACTGATGGTAGCCTTGTTACTTTGGTCTCAGCTCTCTGCAGGTCATTCATCAGCTCCCTCCGTGTAGTTCTTCTGGATTTTTGCTCACCGTTCTCATGATATTTTGACCCACGGGATGAGATCTTACATGGAGCCCCAAGATGCGAGGGAGAGATATCAATGGTCTTGTATAGTCTTACAATTGCTCCCACAGTTGATTTATCACACCAACCTGTTGCCTATTGACAGATTCACTCTTCCAGTCTGGTGCAGGTCTACAATTTTCTTCCTGGTGTCACATTCGACAGCTCTTTGTCCATTGGCCATGGTTGAGTTGGAGTTGACTGTTGAGGCTTGAGTGGACAGGTGTGTTTTATACAGGTAACGAGATCAAACAGGTGCTAATTAATACAGGTAACGAGTGGAGGACAGAAGAGCTTCTTAAAGAAGAAGTTACAGGTCTGTGAGAGCCAGAAATCTTGCTTGTTTGTGGGTGGACAAAAAGAGTTATTTTCCACCATGATTTTACAATTAAATTCTTTAAAAATCCTAACAATGTCATTGTCTGGATTTTTTTTCTCATTTGTCTCTCATAGTTGAAGTTTGTACCTATGATGAAAATTATAGACCTTCTCTCATCTTTATAAGTCGGGAGAAAACCTGCCACAATCAGGGCTGGACTACTAAATACTTTTTTGCCCCAATGTACAAAATGGTTTGCAATACAACTACATTAATCATCTGTGAAAAAACCATGCAAATGACATCATTCATCTTTAGCTAACAACAGCAATAACAGAATAAAAAACATTTTCAGACATGAAACAGCTAAAAACATACAAAAAAGGAAAGGACAGAAATGAAGTTTAATAGACCCAGAAATAGTTTCTCATAATGAGAGTTATTTGATGTATTACCGGATATCAGAAAAGCTTCAGTCTGCTAAACAATATTAGATTAGAAAAACCTATTTTGGCTGGTACTGCCACTTTTGGTTTATTCCTTTTTTTTTTTTTGTTGTGGTTTTACCAATAGCCCTTTGTCCTCTTACTGGGGCTGTAGGGGGACTTGATTTGTTAATATTTCCTTATGTGAAAATAAATAAAAACTTAAAACTGGGAATGAATTTGCACCCTATGAGGCAATTTCTCTAATAGTTTTTAATGTTATGCTATTGTCCATAATGCAGGCCTTTTTGGGTCATTTGTTTATTCTCCTAGGACTTACCTCTAGACCCACCTAGTCAATACTTCATTAATATCTAGTCACACCCCTGCCTTTAAATGCCTCTTCTTAAAAAGAAAACATTCAGGTTTCAATGCTCCTTGTTTCTTTTCCATCCTTGTTTTTGTTGGTTTTTTTTGCTGCAGTTGCTCTAATCTGGCCTGCAGATGTCGCGGCGAGGCCATGAAAACTCCATACAGGCAGCGAGTCCAAACTTGTTGTAAATGCTCTGGGAATAATAAATCTTGCTCTCCAAAAAACATAAGTAGCACAAGTAACTTTTCTATTAATCATTTATACGGTAATACATTGTTTTACTTTGTTACATAAAAATGTAATTTGATTATTGTACCGCATTACTCTAACACTGGATACGGGGTAAAACCAACTATTTTGTTATATTAGACCTATTATTACTATGTACTATGTCTACAAAAGCACTAACATGCAGTGATAATTAATCCATAAAATAAAAGTGTGCGTTATTTCCATGCGACATGTAACATTTTGCTGTTGTAATGCAATGACCTTCCATTAGAGGGCGCAAATGCTATATTTAATAATCTAATGGAGCGAAAGATGTCTTAAATACATTTGTTTGAAAAACAAGATCCCTAAAATATACAAAAAAATCCTTAAAAAATTAGCCTACACACACACACACACACACACACACACACACACACACACACACACACACTCAGACATTGTGGAAATGGCAATTTACAAATGTCATTCCATGCAGGCAGTAGAAATCAGGTATATGGAGCTGTGAGGTGACAGTGGTTGACTATTGACAGAGGTGACTGTTGCTTAATAAATAATCCCTACATTTTAGGGATTAACTGTGAAGGGTTCCGTTTACACATATTCAGTGAACAAATGCTGAATTTGAAAAATACTGGAAAAATCGTATATTTTCCTTGTAACGCTCCGTGAAAGTGTGAAATCAACAGGTCATGTTTTATAGTGTCTGCATTAAACACTGCAATAGTAAAGAATTAATAAAAAATCCAAAGACTACTTTATCTCGCATGGTTTCATCACTGTAATAGCGATCTACATTTCTGACATCTTTGAAAGAGTGTGATGTGATTATTTAGACAAATACATGGTAAGTGTACTTGGGAGAAGGATGCAAAAAAGACTTCAGAGGCTTTACTAAGCAAGTGGAAATGTACAGCACCACCTACACCTTGCCTAAATTGGGCTGTTCCAATTCACCAGTTCAGATGAGAGGTGAAACATCTTCAATAACCAAGAACAAGTCCAGTTGCCTTCAACTCAAACACTCAAGTTCATCATGACCAGGGTGCTGTGGTGGCTCAGTGGGCAGCACTGCTGCCTTACAGCAAGAAGGTCCTGGGTTGGATCTCCGGGTGCTCCAGTTTCCTCCCACAGTCCAAAGACATGCATGAGGGGTGTCCAAAGTCCGGCCCTAGATTTTAATTTGCCTGTGGCGTCACCCAACAATACATTGTTAGTGGCCCGTCGGCACAGTGCAGTATTCCTTTCACGTGATGGCGGTGGCAGTACTTAAGGTCATTGATGCCAAAAGTGATGCTAAATAAAACAACATTGGTTATGTGACTTAAGAATTATAGAACTAGCTTTGTTATTGCTAGCTTTGTTATAGCGACGTCAAATAAAGGAAAACTTTGTCTTCAGATAATCAAGAACACGGGGTTAGTCATAAATCATTACTGAATATGATTAGCAATCTAGCGTTAGCGGTAAGGAGAAGTTAAAACTTCATCTGGATGGACTGCATGTGTAACAATCTGTGAAGGGCAGTTTGTTTACCACCAGATGGCAGAAGATGAATTGATTATAAAAGCTAACGCTGCAGTCAAATAAGCACTAAAACGATCTATTGCTAAACCAAATAGGAAGTGAGTGAAAAAGATTTGAGCTGAGCTGTGTTGTACTTGTCTAATGAATCCACAGTTGTTTTAAAGGCCCAAACCTTATAAACCTACTTTAAACATTGTTGGACCCAATGTCAGAAAACCGTCACAGGGCCTGTTAGCTAACATTGGCAAAAACCTTTCGCAACAATAATGCTGCCAAAAGCTTAACGACTGGTGGACCAACGTTAATAAGGGAACCAGAACCAGAAACAGCCTTGACTACTAAACAGGCCATAAGCATTGTAAATAGAGGGGAAAACCAAAATAACTACCCACAATAAGTCTTGATGCATGATCAATAATTTCAAGGTAAGGAAATCCCAGGGGGGGAAAAGGTCCAGCAGAACAGATTGCTAGAAATCTGGCGATATCCACAATAAGATGATAAACGTAGCTGTTTAAGCAGCTTAGTCGCTGAATATCAACACATCCTGTAATAAAAAGGCTGTAGTTTAGAAAAATAAAATGTCTTCAAAAAAAGTATCTTTCCAAAACATTTACAACAAAAAACTCCCTCTATATATTAGCTGTTTACGTTAATTTGCTACGCGCCGACCACCTGCTGATGGGTTTTTTTTAGGCCCAGGTTGCATGGCTTTGGGTAACGGGGGCGGGAGTGGATGGTAGGGGAGGCGGTGGGAGGGATGCGAGGTGGGGCGGGGAGGGTGTTGAGGGGGGGACGTTGGGAGTGGTAGGGAGCGGGAGCGGGGAGGGAGGGGGTGGTGGGTGGAGTGTGGGTGGAGTTTAGAAAATGTGTGCGGGTGGGACGGAGGAGGGTGGATTTGTGGAGGGGGTTGGGGGTGGGTAGTTGTGTAGGGTTAGTAGAGGTGGGATTGGTCGGGGTAGGTTTGGTGTAGGTAGTGTTTGGATGTTTGTGGGGGGGGGTGGAGTGTGTGTTTGTTGTTGTGGTTGTTTGGATGGTATTTGGTGTGGGTGGTGTATGTTGTATTGTGTTATGCTGTTGGTTATTTGTTGTGGTATGTGTTTGTTGGATTTGTGGTTGGGTATTTTGTTGTTGTAGTGTATTGTTTGTTGTTGGATTTTGTTGTTGTAGTTAGAAATAAATGTCTTCAAACAGTATTATTTCCCAAAACATTTACAACAAACTCACTTGTATATATTGTGTTTACGTAATTGCTCACGCGCCGACACCTGCTGAGGGGTTTTAGACAAGGTTTGCATGGCTTGGGTCACTGGGGCGAAGTCTGGAGTCATGTATGGCCTTGCTGCCTTGTTCCGCTAGCCAGGAGTGTCGAAGGTGGGCGGTCTGGGTGAATAGGCTTCGGTCCTCGTGATCTTGACTCATGCATCTTGCCTTGAATAAGGGCGAGCTGGGGTGTTCATAGTCAAAGAGTCTTATTGGGGATCAGGAGAAGTTGGGATTGCTGTTCTTCTGCCGATCGTGGGGTTGCCAATGTCGCATGTGATCCCTCTTGGCTTGTGTTACTACCAGTTCTCTCTTTCTAGCTAGCTGCTAAGCTAATGCTGCACGGGGGTCTCATGTACACATGGCACAGTGATTGTTATAAACACTGGATCTTAATCAATAACTTTAATTACATTTCTTTTTATCTCCGAGCTGTGTTCCGGCAGTTCCAGCCCCACAAATGATGTTCATCTGTGGAGCTCCACTGGCCAGAATTACCATTTTTTCGACATGACTCTATACTTTAGTTTCTCTCCTTAGATTTATCATCATACCTGGGCCCTTAATGTCGATGTGCCATTACTTCACATTCTATTCGAAACTTTTGACTCCATGACTGTAGTTTAGCTCTTAGATTTATTCATTACGCCGCCCAAGGAGGTTGGGTCCTTTTTGAGTCTTGGTCCTCCCAAGGTTTCTTCCTATAACACTCAGGGAGTTTTTCCTTGCCACTGTCGCCCTAGGCTTGCTCAATTTGGGATTGGACGTAGTTATTAGGAGATAATCTAAACTTGTAAAGTTGCTTTGAGACAATGCTCCATTGTAAAAAGCGCTATATAAATAAATCTGACTTGACTTGACTTGATAAACAAAGCTGTCTGTAGCTATGAGTCATTTGAAATAATCACTTCGAAAACACTGTTGCCAAATAATTTTTAGGGGAACTCGCTACAGTCAGGCCATTTGGTTGCTAAATTTCATTGCGATATCATTGCATGATGATGTCATATGCTGTATAATGACGTACGATTGCTTCATTATGTAGAGTACACAGCGATGTTCCTCAAATTGACTGATCTCAGCAAAGAATCAGGTTTTTAAAAATTTGTTAGTTTAGTTTGCTTATTAACATATGTTTTATATGTAAAACTAATATAAAACATTTGTATGATCAAATATTTTTATTTTTAATAGTTTGATAGATACTTTAAGAAAACTTTAAGACTCCCCATTGGGGAATCAAACCCCAGTTTTCCACGTGACAGGCGGAGAACCTAATAAACTATACTAACAAAAACATAACATTTTCTGTCACTACTGCTGACATCACTCTCAATGCACTTTGCATTGTATACACTGTGTAGAGTGTTCTACAGAGAAAATAGACTCATTGACCAGAAAATAGCACACCCAGATAGAAATGTCGGATTAGCAGCAAAACTCGGCATGCAGTTACGCCTCAAGTAGATATATAATACAGGTGTGGTCTGATTTAGACACTGGGTCTTGCCACAAGAGGGCGTAAAAGTGCTTCCCCTGCTGCCCTACAAAAAGTCTCTCGAGGCTACTTTTGGGTAGTGTACCACTTGATGATTGACTGCTAGACATTCCGTTATGATGCACGCAAAGACATTTTGTCCAGTTGACAGACTTTGGGAGGTGGCGCATCATTGGACTGATGACAAATATTAAAAGTTGTATTAGTAATTTGTGTTGGATTACTTTTTTGAGTAACTACCCCATCACCGCCTTAAGCAGCAGTAGCCTTGAAAACAGTCCCTTTATCATCGGTGTGTGAGGAAGGGAGGTGCACATGGTGTTGAGGAGATAAACTGCTCAGCTTCATTAAAGAAGCAGCTGCTTGGTACGATGAGGGAGTTGAGCTCTCAAATGTGAAAACTTCCTCCTGGTACTTTTCTGAAGAACTTCACCCACTCTCTGGTATAACACAGTCATTTCCCACGGAAGGTTGCCAGACACTTCTAAGTAATTCCACTATTGTGGCCCATAACCTTTGGCATACATATACACAGACACAGACAAAGTCCTTATTATGATTAACCAAGTGGAAAAGCTTTTTCCTTAAGGGTCAGGACTTCTAGCCAGAAGATTTTGAGTTCAAATCCCAGATCCACCATTGACCAAGGTCCTTTAATTTAAATATCTTAGCCCAATTGTAAGTCACCCTGGTTAAGACCTCCTGTTAAAAGATGCAAATGAAGTCTGTTCACTCAGAAGCCATATTTGCAAGGCCAGACCGAAGAAAGACCAGACTTCTACATAGAGGCAAATCACCTTATCCAATTTACGTCATTCCAGAAAATGGTTTGGATATTGAGAGCCTATTTCCATTATTTCCTAAGCTAAATTTCCTAATTTGTTTGGCCTGTTCAAATGCTGCCTTCAAGTGGTGTCGGAAATATCGAGTTTACGAGATGAGCGCACACGAACGCCACTGCAATGTCGTATTTACTACTGGGAAACTCTGAAAGTTTCTTTCAGTAAGGCAAAACAAACGTGCTGTTTTTGACTGTACAAAACAGAAGTAAAAACAAAAACTTATGGTTTGCTTTTTCACCACCCGACCAAAAACCGCTTGGAGAGTAGGAATTTCCGAGGAGGACCCGAAGGCAGCAAAAAGCCCTGCTACTTTCAATTATGTCACCTAATATTGGAAATCCTGATTTTCTCTCCTGCCTGGTATCTGTGTATTGGCTGGGTTCCTCAGAGGTCCCTGATGGTTTTCTCTGTTTAGATTACTTCCAAAGTGGAGGGAGTACACTGGTATATAATCAGCCAGCAAGAGTTTAGATAGCAGAAACTGGGATAGCAAGGGAGGCTATCCTGGCTAGAGTAAGTGAGGTCAAAACGATTAGCAAAGTAGAAAATCGTTAGAAAAGTAGAAAAGTAACTGAACTGCAACATAATGGTTTCAGGCCATTTAGGATTACAGCTCATTATACCAGCATAATTCCATTACATGTTAATGCCAGTGCATCCAAACCAGCAGTCTGAAATACACTGGGATTCATGGCCACATTAAAGGGCAGCACATTGGTGCATGATTGTCTCACAGTTCCAGAGATCCCCAGTGGAACTCGACCCAGGCGTGAAGTCCTCCTTATGTAGATGTTGGTTTACTCCGGGTACCTGGGTTTCCTTCCACATTCCAAAGGATTTTAACCCTGGACCTTTTGATCTCGCTAACTACCACAGTCACTCACTGTCACGCACACATTTTAGACACTTTAGAGACACCAGTTGACCTAACATATTTGAAATGTGGAAGAAATCAACACAGACAAGGGGAGAACATGCAAACTCCACAAAAACACAGGCAATTAATAATACTAATATTATTGTTGTCGATAATGATGGTGAATCCTAGTCGTTATGGATTTTCTCCTAATTTGGCAACTCAGATATATCAGCTGCTCCGAACGACACAGCGACGCAGTGACGTCGTGTGGGCCTGCCCATTGGTTTCCATGGAGATGGGGTGAGAGCGAGGCTGGAGGTACATTCAGTACTGTCGCGGCAGCGTTAGCGTTAGTTAGCTTTAGTGCGGCTAACTGACTGCTCCGGTCTGCCGCGGTTATCTCAGAGGCAGAAACTATAAATTTAAGGAGTATTTAAAGTCCACACTATTTATTAACGCCTTTTTTTTACTTTTCCAAATGGCCTCCATGTCCAGAGAGTGAATTCGGCTTTTAGCGGACGGCTTTTACTGGTAAGACTGTGAACGGATTTTAGGCTGTGTTCCAAATAGGTAACCACAGTACTACATAGTTTGCTAGATTAGTACCACGCGTACTGTACTACAGAGTACACTTGCGTACTGATTTGCAACACTGTGTAGTGCGGTAGTCCCGGTTTGGGACGCGGCTTGGTAGTGTTCTTGCTTGCAACTATTGTTGTTAGCGGATAAGCTTAGCTAGCCAGCGGCAGCTCATAGGCAGAATGAATGTTTGTAAATACGTGTGTTACGGACTTGTGTTAGAAACGCTTTTCTTGCTGGACTTTGTTTGCGTTTAAAATGCAAACTTCTCTCCAGCTTTTGACATTGAGCTCGTCTTTTAGCGGGTATAACCGGGCACAAGAGCAAAGTCAGAATGTCCTTAATTTAACAAAGGCAGCTTTCGGCCTCGGTGTAAACAGGCCGATCCTAATCTCCAAATAAATGGACTGAAGTGGTTTTGTGTTGATGTAGAACATTGTTGTGTTAATGTGTGAGTCCACAATACGATGTCAGTTGCGAGAGAAAAGCAGTTATTGTACCTAAGTGTGGCTAATAGGCCTATATATTTACACGAATCGTTAGAATAGTGTGTTGTTTTGTTGCTGTTTTGTGTCATTTTGTGAAATGTGTGGTTAAAACCGCGGAGTTTTTTATGTATCGGTAATAAGGAAATGTGTGTGTGTGTGTGTGTGTGTGTGTGTGTGTGTGTGTGTGTGTGTGTGTGTGGTTTCCGCAGTGTTACTCAGAAACTGTATGTACACAGTGTGCTTCTGTGATCTTTACAAACACATTATTTGTGCATGTATGTGCTGTCAGAGTGGGTGTTGTTGTGTTACCATTTGTTGTTTTAGCTTTTTGGACTACAACCTCGTCACTTTTAAGCCAGTTTCACTTTTAAGTAACATAAAACTTATGGTCCTTTGCAAATCTATTTACCTTAATGTGTACCAGACATTACTGGAGCTCACCCCTATGACATGGTCTTATTTTTTTCACTTTTTTAGCAGATGCCCTTATCCAGAGCATCATACACTGCATTCAGTTTACCCACCTGTCTCCCTGATCATCTGTCTGTCTGTCTGATCATCTATATATTTATCTGTCTATCTTTTAATCCATCCTTCCACCTAGCCAAGTGTCTGTCTCTAGGTCCATCCAGCAGTCTGTCCATCAATGTTTCCATCCATCCATCCCTCTGTCTGTGTCTGTTTATTTGGGTGTCTATCTGTCCGTGCTCTTTGTCCATCTGTCTGTCTATCCGTCGGTCCATCCCAATGTGTCTATATTTTGGTCTGTCTTAATGTGTATTCAATTTTTATGTCTTTGCTATTGAGATTGGCTGTGTTTACTAATGGATATATTTACTGTTAGAGTTATAATATTATTGTTCAGTGTCAGTAGATCACCCACCTTTGCAAAAGTCTCTGGAAATCATTTGTTGCCTGGACTCTGAGAACACTTTGAGCAGTGTTGAGAGTAGTAGTGATGTTGGGGTGACAAAAGTGTGATTTAAGTGGATCGCATAATTGCTGGATAAACACGTAGGAATCTGAACACTTTGATTCGCCAACAAAACCATATCGCCTTATTCCCTAGGAGTCTTGTAGGATCATATTTGGAGCAAGAGGTGCAACGAAGGGATGGGCAGCTACAGGCTTTAGCTGAATGTCACGCCTATTAGTGGAGGAGTTATAATTGACGTCTCAAGACATTGGAGGAATCCTTACCTGATAGGACGATACTATTTTTAAGGTGAAGAAAGGCGTGACCGATTGTTTGATGGTATGTGGCATGACGGTGCACTTTGTACACTCTTAAAAATATCACATCCTTATTTCTAAATATTGGTTAAGAAGACTTCTAGTGAAGCTAAGCTGGCACAAAATTTAAAGAGGCCTGATATGTTCAACTCTGTTAACGAGTGTAGAGCAATTTGATGGTAATAGACGTTTTGATCGTTATGGGTCTGACCTTGAACTCGTATTGACCTGCAAAGTAGCACACTGTGTGAATGAGCTTAGCTTCCCATACTCCAGCGGACACATGGGTGTATGGAAATTGCTTTAATAAATACATATAATATGAAATTATAGCTGTAGTGATAATAGTAATAATAATAATAAATATCACCTTAATTGGCAACTAAATTGTTGCTCTTAGCTTCTTATTCCATTTTTCAGGTTTGTGTGCATTAGTGTTGTCACAGTACTGAGAATTTTAACTTCTATGCGGAAAATATTTTAAGGTAAACATATCCATATATACTATATACAATAATGCTATTTACTATTGTTAATCTATGTCATTTATAACTTATTTTAGAATATATTGTATTGTATTTATATTTGAATAATTCTTCAGTACTGTATATTGACTGAGTAGTTCTGTATCCTGTCACTGTTAGTAAAACACAGTCAGAACCTTTTCTGTACTCCGCATAGATTAAAAACGACCCATTAAAATCAGTTGAGAAATTAATTTTTGTATGAATATATTCCGTCTTTTTAACCGGAAGCACGCAGCTCCTCCGTTCGCTTGGATTTGTTTACAGCCCAGTCTTGCCTGGACCAATATGGCGGACACGTTGGCGTATCACAGCAATGGGCTGAAGCGGCCAGCTTGTTTGTGTCCTTTGGCTTTTAGTCCTTCCTTATCTGCTTCGAAGTTGAAGTATGCTGCTTTTTTACTAATAAAGACAGCATTGAGGACACTGATTTTGCTTCAGCTGCCATTTCAGCATGACAAACTACTCTATTACGGAGTTACGGAAGCCTGGGTGGGTCAAACAAAAGCCCGTTTTGCTATGAATAGAATCGATGCTGTTGGAAACGAGTATTGTACCAGAATATTCAGTAACTATGTTTGTTGATATTTTTGACAACACTAGTGTGCATAGAATAGTTTTAGCCATACCGCACATTCTCAGGGCCTAATGTGTCAAACCCAGCATGAGTGTCATGCAAACTTAAATTCATTATTGGACTGTCATGTCCGTTGACATTTTTGATCCAAGTTTCGTTTTCTGTCCTGTCCAGACATTTTCCAGTCCCAGCCAGTTCTAACGTTGTTGTGTTAATTAAATCTAAGATTATTTTCATAAAACTAATTTGTACTGTCTCTCTCTCGGTCTCTCCCTGTCTCCAGCTGTCTCCTCTTCTTATTTTCTGTCTGTGATTCCTCAGCCCTAGGCTTTATGACTCCAACAATGCTCATGTATCGTAGCTAAAAGGAACTCCAGATGGGGAAGACGACGCTTCATTTGGGTGTCACGACTGACTGTTCTGCTTTTTTTCAAAGTGTGATGACTGATCGTTTAGCTGTCTTGCTGTCAAACAGATCATATCTCGTATGTAGAGTGAATTAAAGAGAGATCGCATTGTTGCCTTGTTACATTCAGTCCTTCCTGACAATCCTGGCTAATGCTTGCTGATTCGGGTGAAACGGATGGCTGATTATGTGCCTGTTAGTCGCGGTGGCATCTGACTTTAAATCGCCGCTGCCCTAACGACACTGCTTGTGTTAAATCTGGGGCTGTTCTCGTAAGGTTTGAGGCTGCAGAACCTCAAGCACCCAAACCAAGCTATCTTTAGTGTTTTAATAACAGTGTTGGCCTAAGTGAGCCCAGTGTGTAGACTTTGTCTGCTTTATATCGGCCTAATTTCTGTTGATCTAAAATGACAATCTGGTTTGGGAAAAGTAAGAAATGTGACCACAGTTTGGGAAGCTGAATTATAACATCAAAACTTGTATTTAAGTTACATCTTTGCAGGACATACAGTATTTTCACATTTGTTTCAGTGGTTTATAACTAGTTAAGTCTTCATTGTCTTTAAATCGAATGTAATTTATATTTGTGCTTAGATCAAAGTGTTTTATGTGACAGCCTTTGACTGTATCAGAAATGTTGGGCAAGGTGCTTAAAAGTTTTTGTTACCATACAGAATAACACCTAAACACTGAACACACTAAAAAGTGCTGACTGATGCCGTTCTACGCAGTGCTCAGTAGCGCTTCCAGCAGCGATCAATATTCTATAATTTGCTGCCCACTGAAGTGTTACAGATGTTGTTTCTTCTGATACAGCATGGTGGTATATAAAAAATCATACTGTACTACCCAGTTCTATATGGGACTGTGGATTTGTGAGCACCTACTTGAAATACTTTTTTGGATTGAATGTTTGAAGTCCTTTTTGTTTGTTACAGATTTGAGGAATTGTTTTTTTTTAATACAAAAGATGAATGTGTGAATATTAGGAGTGCAAAATCAGATCGGAATCAGCTCATTTTTGCTCCAAATGGGCGTTCAACAATCAGACAATTTACATTTACAGCATTTAGCAGAAGCCCTTATCCAGAGCGACTTACAATTGGTACAGTCTTACAATCCAAGCAATTGTGGGTTAAGGGTTTTGCTCAAAGACCCAACAGTGGTAGCTTGGCAGTGGTGGGATTTGAACCCTGGACCTTCTGGTCCAAAGTCCAGTACCTTTAACCGCTAGGCTACCACAGTCCAACATCTAAGGACAGAATGCTTTCAGGAATACCAATTGTTCTTGCATTTACCAGACAATTGTGGGTTAAGGACCCAACAGTGGCAGCTTGATGTGGGGTTTGAACCCTGGTCCTTCTGGTCCATAGTCCAGTACCTTAACCACTAGGTTACCACAGTCCCAATTTAATGACTTATTATTATTTTGATGTAAGTAGTTCATAATGGGTAAGTTCATCGATGCTGCGTTTTTTTTTCTTTCAGATCCATGACACACAATGCCAGGCACACGTTACTTTTCAGATGCCATTGTGATCCGCCTGTAGCACTCAGGTTTATCACTGGTCAATAGAGCTCTGATATGTCCAGTGTTGATGCTCAGTTTAAGTGCCCCGTGGACTGGTGCTGACTTTGAGTTCCATAAAGTTGACCTACATGCTTATCTCTTATGGCTCACACACATTGCCAGCTGCCCATAATGGCTTTTGTTGAGATGTTGAAATCTGGAACATTCCAAAGAGCAAAATGCATACAATTCTAAGAGATAATGCAAGAATGATGTCAAAAGCAGTGCTGGACGGTCACTTTCCGGGTTTGCCCTGTATGGCACACACTTGATCTGGTTGTAAATATCGGAGTGCAGCATTAGCACAGTGCAGCGTTAGTAAACATGGGGGAAACAGTATGTACAGTGTCTGAAGGAACTGAAGCTGAGCTTAATTATTGAACGTTTGTGCAGGGTGTCTGCTGTGGTTAATGGAAAAACTGGGCAGAACTGTTCACACAGCTGGGTGTACTGGTTTTGATATCACTGAGTCTTCTACCATAGGGAAGTGGCTGAAAAATGTGATGTCCAGGGTGAGAGGAGTCAGCTTTTGTTTGCCAGCAGGCTTTGTGCCCCTGCTGTTGTATACGTCCTGAAGCGTTGGCAGACTGCATTCTGTGATCCTTTCTCCTGTTCTGATTATGCACTCCCCAGTCTTTTCTGACCAATCTCTGTGAAATTGGGTGGCAATTTTGAGCAGTTTGTTTTTTAGGAGACTGGCTTTTACAAACTGCCTCTCTCTTGTCCAATCAAACCAGCCATGAATAACAGATTGGATATTAATGCACAGCTTTGTGCCGTTTCAGTTCGATTTGATCGATTTCATTTGCGGAAAGATTTCTGACCTGCTGCTGGTGAACATGAAGCAGCTGGTACTCTTTCATTCCTCTGTATGTCGTGTGGATCCCTGCAGGCCATAACACCTTCAAAAGTGCTACAACAGAAGAGCATTTCTTTCCATCTCACCAACTTGAGTTTAATGCCAGATTGAGCCTTATTGAGCATCTCCCTCCGTCTTTGACTCTGTCTGTTTCCCAGCATTGGGCTTTAACACCACGATGGCTAATTTTTTCCCAAGCCCATTTTTCTTCGCTGAAAGGAACTCCAGATGGAGAATTTGATGAGTGTCATGTTGGTGCCACGACTGACTGGTTATATTCTAGCTTTTTCTTTCCTCTAAGAGCTATGAAATGTGGTGACATATTGTTAAAGTTTTTTGCAGTCACTCAGATTCACGATGGCCTTATCAGGGGCGGAATGGAAATGTTATGAATGAAGCCCAGATAAAAAGCACTCCACTCATACGCTAGCGAGTTAGGTTTGTGACTTCTTGATGATCTAGGTTCATTCTGGCTGAAAATAGCCTTGAGAAATGAAGTTTTTCTTATGTCCTGTTTATAGCAGCATGCGATTGCAGCTTTGCCGCCCTTCTGTAGACAAGGGCTTATCACACTTATGCTTTTGCTCCCACACTTTTGCTTATTTACTGGTTGTTTCTGTTTATTACAAGGACTTAACA
Source organism: Ancistrus triradiatus (assembly GCA_025084515.1). Lineage (NCBI taxonomy): Eukaryota > Metazoa > Chordata > Actinopteri > Siluriformes > Loricariidae > Ancistrus > Ancistrus triradiatus. The sequence continues at coordinate 109,046 of JAJAGP010001577.1, read as the reverse complement.
ACCTGAATCATAGCTCTCACCTTTACTGCTGCTTGAAGTAAGTGCGTGAGAGAGTGTGTGAGGGGGGTGGGGAGGGACAGCAGGCAATTCAGATAGTGCCAGTGAATTTGCGTCAGGCTTGTCGTTTTCTGCTGATGTCCTGTGGTGAGTAGAGGTGATCGGTGGATTGTCCAGACGGGTGCCTTCGCAGGCGATGTTCCCTCATCCTGCCACCTGGACCTGCACCAGCATGCGCAAAGGAGTTCTTAGAATGTGTATGAAGGTGGACATAAACATAAAATACATATAGAAGTATAATTGTTTGTACTGCAGATATGTTCAGCTATTAAAGCTGGGGGATTTTTTCAAATGGAAGAGTGTATATTGTTGTGAGTTTTTTTTTCCCCCCATAGGACTCCCCATAGGACTCCCCATAGGACTCCCCATAGGACTCCCCATAGGACTCCCCATAGGACTCCCCATAGGACTCCCCATAGGACTCCCCATAGGACTCCCCATAGGACTCCCCATAGGACTCCCCATAGGACTCCCCATACGACTCCCCATACGACTCCCCATACGACTCCCCATACGACTCCCCATACGACTCCCCATACGACTCCCCATACGACTCCCCATACGACTCCCCATACGACTCCCCATACGACTCCCCATACGACTATAAGCAAACACAGATGGGTCAGATAAGATACAATACCTTTATTTGCACAGGTATGTGTACATTGGATTGTGTGTGCGGTACGTCTATCTAAAGCAGTACAATGGAAAAATGGAGAGAATAATAAAAGTAGTAATCCAAAACAAACCCTCACATACCTGACAAACAATTAAAACCAAAACAAAATGGATAAACAAATACCCAAGCAGCTGTGTAAATGATGTATTCATTAATACATTAACATAGGTAACCCTATACTTAAAAAGGTTAAATATCAAAACTGCAACCTGACCTGCCTTTCCTGCAGGCCCTACAACAGCACTTGCAACCTGTGACAAGAGACGCGAGTGTATGTTCACAAAGCTCAGCCTTAATTAGAGTGCACACGTCCCCCAAAAACACATAGCGCAGGTCACACCGTGATTATGTACGCATCTGTGCTTGAACAGTGTACGCTAAGCATTTCGAGCTGTATTAATCACACAGATGGGAAAAGGGGGTCGTCAGTACAGTGAAGCTGTCTTGGATTTCCTCATAGTTCGAAAGAGGAAGTGAGTTGTATTGCAGTTATTTTTACAAACTCTCCAGGGTTTATATATTCCTAGCACTGGTTTCATGAACATTTACTGGAAATTAAAATATAACTTCCTTTAGTTAAAGTTCGTTTTGAAACCATGTGTACAGTTTGCTCTACGTTTGATACCTTGAGGAGCAAAAGTGGTTCTTAAGATGTTGTGTCTTTAAAAGTTTTAAAGGGTTTGAAAGTTTTAAAGCGAACCCGTGCGACTGTTTGTACTTTGTAAACTTGGTGGTGTTTTCTGTGAGTGTGCCATAATGTTCTGTATGTTCCTGTGTCAAAACGATAAAGGCAGAGAAAGATAAAGAGATAAAGCAGGAAATGTGCAAGCTGATATGCAGTCTTTACTGCCTGAGAGGAAACAGCAGTGAAATAAGTCAGGCCCTATAAAGGTTTTGCTATTTGGTGGTGTTCTGAAACTATTGCACAGGATTTTCTGAAGTTGCAAATTTCCCTTTCATTTTTAAAACAGCTTTCTATTCTTCACAGCCAAAATTGTAATGCCTCGTTCTGTTAGTGTATATCTTGTGTGGAATTTCTGCGTCTGCCTCTTTTGTGATTCGATTGATTGAATTATTCATACATTGCTTTAACCCCCAGTTTTGTCTTGAGTTATTCATCTTTGTCACACATGTTGATTGTGCCTGGCTGGTTCTAGACTGAACATGGCTTCTGTTTGGCTGCCCGTTGGGTTAGGTTTTATATTAAACAAAGCTGAATGGGCAAAATATTTACAGATGTTGTTATTTCGGAAAATAAATTGTTGCCAGTCATTTCATTTCTGCCATATTTCCATTGTTTGGCACTCTTACCGCAGATAGTCTGTCTTTCAAGAAATGTTCAGGAGCCTGTGTTCTGGAGCATTCGATTCCTGTTTTGCTTTCGGTTGCCTCTTATAATCTTTTTAGGACCCATGGAGACTTATTTGCATAAAGAACATTGTACTGTAGATGTAAAAGTAAAGAAAAAACCGATAGAAATTGTGTTGTTTTGGTGAAATCTATTTTTGCCATTTATCATGTTACATTACATTACATGTTACATTTACAGCATTTAGCAGATGCCCTTATCCAGAGCGACTTACAATTGGTACAGTCTTACAATCCAAGCAATTGTGGGTTAAGGGTCTTGCTCAAGGACCCAACAGTGGCAGCTTGGGTGGGATTTGAACCCTGGACCTTCTGGTCCAGAGTCCAGTACCTTAACCGCTAGGCTACCACAGTCCCACTAGCTACATGAAAAGGTTTTCTTGTTATTGCTATTTAAGTATTTTATTATACCCCCATCCTGGGTTTCCAGTCCGTAGTAGGCTTGCAAATCACCCAAAATTATGTGATTTTATTTATTTATTTTTACACCTATCCTCACTCTGTCCTGGTCAGGGTCACGGGTGCGCTGGCACCTATTGCCAGAGAACACAGGGCACAGGCGCGACAGGATGCCAGTGAATCACAGGGCTGGGTAGGAGTTGCTGGAGATGACCCTCAGCAGGTGTTCTCTCCCTCAGACACAGCCTCGTCTGCTTGCGAGTCAGACACTGCCAGGACTCGAACCCTGCTCCCTGCAGTGTCATGATGACTTTAGACCACTGAGTCACCCAAGCACTTTTCTTAATAAAGGCAGATGTTCCTTAGAAGTGACACTAAAGGTTTTATGTATTTTGTATTGAATATCTGTGCAACAAAGACGAGTTATTAGAGGGTTGCACGTCTTGATTGTGTTAAAAGGATGTCGTTCTGTTGTCCTGGAAGACTTTGGAATTATGCATTTCTACCTATCCTTAGAGATACTGATGAAGAGAATGTGTAGACTCCCATCTCTTCAGTTGTATGGGACACGTCTGATCTAGTGCAGTTCTTAGAAATATACCGACGATGGATTAAAGATGAATCGTCTGCTGCTTTTTATACCTTCCACAGCATTATTAAATATGTTTGTTGTGGCAGCAGCACTCAAATTCCTTTTGTGTAGCTAATTATCCATGCTTGTTATTACACGTTTCAAATTGCCACATAATGACCATGAAGGTACAATGCTAAAATATCAATTTCGATCTGCTGTTCTTGTCATCCAGCTCTAACGCTTTATCTCCGTCTTCATGTTCAGCCAGAGCGGACCGTAGCCGTGCAGCAGGACTTGAAAGATGTGCGATGGGATGGGGGCGTGTGAGCCAGCAGTCCGTGTCACGCGTTCACACGCTCTAGCTGCCGTGGTGCTGCAGCTGCTCCTCGTCCTCGGCGCGCTCCCCTCAGGACAGGCGTCAGGTAAGACCAGCGACTCCTCTCCGTCATCGCCGTCTCCCCCTGCACCTCCTCCTCCACACGAACACATTTTGGTCTTCATTCAGAACTGCAGTCGATTCCTTTGAACTGAATAAAAATGTTCTATTCATGAAGGGAAATTAGTTTTCTCTGGAATGGTGATATGCCCTCGCTTTCAGATTTGGCTTCGAGATGAGCTGCATTTCAAAGGCAGCTGGCTTAGTACCCACGTCCTTCAAAGAATGGAGCATTGGCAGGCGTCTTGTTTGGGACACCTTTCCAGATCATTATGCATTGTATATGAGTTTATAATTAACCACGGCACTTCTTTGCTTCCCTATTGTGCCATGTACAATCCTTCCAGCCACTCGCCGGTTTGTTTATGAGATCGCTGCTGACGCATGTTGATGATGAAGTGTTTGATTTCAATTGTCTTGAGTGCTACTTGGTCAACGAAATAGTCTCTCTGTTTATTTCGAAGAGCTCTTCGGAGCGTGCTGTGAGCAATATGTGCATATAGTGAAAGTAAGCCCTGGAAGAACCGATCTTCAAAAATGTTTGGGACTACAAATTTAATAACACATTTAAAACCGCACCCGTCTCAAAGCAGCTTTACAATTTTAGATTATCTTCCAATATCTTTGGCCAATACCAGACTGAGCAAGCCTAGGGCGAGACAGACACAGTCACTGTGAGGTCCTATCATCCTATCATGCTACTAGCGGGATGATCTGACAGCCCAGCTCTGATTGGTCAGCCTGATTTTGATGTGCGTTTTTCCATCCATAAAAGTGACAGTGTGTGAAAAGCCCTTAAGGCTGGTATAAAGAAGCTTATTTTGTTTTGAAAAGTAGATAACTGGAGGTCATGTTATCAAAAACAGCCTCAGAGTTATTCATGACGTAGGTGAGCATGGTCCTACCCCAATTTTGTGCATGAGGTTAATTGCATTAGTTGATAGACCATTCTGCCTGACTTGGAGTTAATCTACTACCCAATTTGTTGACCCTCTGTCCAGTGTCTGGCAACGGCATGTAAATACCCACACTGTATTTACTGGTGTGCAAATACTGTGCCAAACAAGTGCCTCCATGCAAAGGGCAGTCAGATTTCAGCGCAGCACCAGCTGTTTTAGTTTCAGCTTTGCTGACAGTCCAAACGTTATTGGTAACTAGGGATGCATTGATCCGACTCCAACTGAATTCAAGGTATCGATCAAAACCAGAACCAGTTTGATACCAGTGCTCTTTTTTCAGTTTAAAACTGTATTATTGATTATGTGGAAATTCCTGTGGTCATTCTGTTATGTGTATGTCACAATAATGGTAACATTATTGTTCTATGTTCCACTGGCAATATAAATAAAAGTATGATCATACAGGTATGGTCTGGATATTTGTCCATGGTCCAGTAAGGTCATTATCCTTATTATTAAGGTAATCAACCTGCTTAACCCATTCTAAAACTACAGCTACATTTGCTGTTGTAGTGACACATAACAGTGCAGAGAGTTTTATTAAGCACGTTTTATTAATCAGTGTGAGCAGGCTGAATGCTGAGCAACGTTCGGCTGGTGCCATGCTCCTTATAAACACCGAGATGGTGATGATTTGGTAAACTGGATCTGTGCTCTTCAGCGTGAGAACCATGGATCAGGACAGTTGCAGATGAGTTTCCGTTTGATAATTAGTTTCTGTGGGTAGCAGTAAGTAATTCAATGCCATTGGTTAATGGCATTGAATCAGATGACCATAAACTTTTGGTTTTCCATCACGTTTCATGCTGAGGTGATGCAGCAAGTTACCGTGTAACCAACAGTGGCTTGACAAACTTTGCCATGCCTTTCGATCTGCATCAGATATATTATATCATTTGCTGCTTGAAGTGTTACAGCGGTTTCTGTTGTGCTAGAGTATGGTGGTACTGCATATGAAAGACTTGTACTCTATGGAATATTTAAACTGGTATACCACATAAACCACTATCCCACCCAGCATTATTAAGGGCTTTGCCCAAGGGTGAACTGTGGCAGCTTGGCAGTGCTGGGCCTTGATCCTAGGACCTCCTGACCCAAGGTCCAGTACCTGCCACAGTCCTATAGTGTCGGAGAATTTCGATACCAAGGTGACTTGTATTCCATGTAGAGTCTTTATCTGCTTTCACTGCAAATGTGCTGTAGCAGTCATGACCCAGAATTTGGAAGGTATCCTTGTTTTTGCACCATACAGACATATCGAGCTGGGCTTCTGGAATCAGTTGGAATGAAATGAGCTTTCTGGGGTTTTTTCCTCCAGCGAATCAGTCAGGCATTGTGTTGTTGAGAGTGGGGGTGCCTTTCTTTCACAGATGAGGGTGTGTATTTGATGCCTCCACCTCCAGTGCAATCTTCTGTGATGTCCCTCCCCCAATCTGCCCCCTGCAGCTTGATGTAGATCTGTGCACAGAGGCAGATGTTCTTGTGGTGAGGCAGATGCTGTGTTTATTCCAGGGATGCTGGGTCATGCCTGGCTGGTTCGGCACGCGTGTGTCCAGAATGGATAAATTGATTTGCGTTTTTAATGCGGTCATCTTAAAATAGAGCTGTGTGAGGTGTTTGACTTGTCTGAGGTCTCCCTGTCCTTGTTCCTCAAATGCGGCTTCACAATTGCTCCAGTACATCTTGGCCTTATGTAAGACGAGTGAGTCATTCAAATGGATAAAGCTATCCTGAGGAGCCTGATTAGCTTGTTTTTTTTATTTCGTCTGCCTAAAAAATAAAAAAGAAACCGTTCCATTGGAAAATGATCTGGTGTTTGTGTTTATATTTGTGCATGTATGTACAAATACTTCATGATTAACTCTGAACTAGACAGACCAAAGACCACATAACTAAAGCCATGACGGTGACTTCTAGAACATTGAGTACGTTTGTATGCATCCGATCATCGACGGATTTCTGCAGTTATCTGATTATTCAAGTGGTAAAAGTGAATTGTGAATTGTCATACTGACGTGTATTATGTTAGGGCAGCAAAGTGATTTCCCCAGAGATCCCCAGTGGAGTTTGTATGTTCTCCCTGGGTCTGTGTAGGTTTCCTCCATGCTTTAGGTCAGTTGGCATCTCTGAAGTGTCCCAGTGTGAATGCATGGTTGAATTAATTATCGCATTGTGTTAATACAGCATTGCAAATTTGGCTTGGCAACGGTTATGATACTGGACTACTGACCATAAGGTCTAGGATCAATTCCCAGCACTGCCAAGCTGCTACTGTCAGACAAATCCCTTAATTGCTTGCATTGTAGCTTGTGAGATGTACCACTTCGCCCTGGATACGAGTGTCTGGCAAATTGCTAAATGTAAATTTAAATTGCTGTGTGTATTGGATTGTTGTATTGACCCCATTCTGATGTATCGAAAGAGCTTGATTCAACACAGACATTTCAGTGGATATAAAATACTAGGACTTTTGTCTCTTTTGTTAGTATAAGCTAATCAAAATGTTGATTTGGTGTCAAAATGCTGTTTCTCTCACCGACCTAAGGTGTGTGTGTGTGTGTGTGTGTGGTAACCATAGTAGTGACACTGTGTGCTAGACTTTGACCTCTCTCACTTCCTGAACTTTGTCTTTGTTGTTGTTGCTCATGAACTGTTATGAAATATGTCTGGGCATCCATATAAGGCTTGTGAGGGAACTGAATGAGAACCCTATGAATGAAATGACAGTGGAAGGCAGTCAGTGAGGTAGAGTTTAAATGTTCTGCCTCACTAAGCAAAACAGAAACAAAAGTGTGGCTGGAAATGCAGACATGCTTTGGCTGGTGTTTCCAGACGTAACAGAATACTCAACCCAGTTTTAGCCAGTCTGTAATGCATTCAATACAGTACACGTATGTAAGCCAGTGACACCCTTTGCTAGAGTTTAGCTTAGTAAGGAAAACATGCTTTCGCTAATTTGATCGTGGACTTTCAAGCGAGCAGAAGAGCACAGAAATGAGCACTGCATGGAGTTTCTTGGAAACAGACTTGAAAACCAGTTGTATAATTGGGAAGGCAGGAGTGCCTTCTGATACAGTGTGTGGTTAGTCTTTAAAAGAGCTTTGACGTCACTCCAGGAGGAGGATTTATCTGAAAGAACCCGGATGTGGTTCAGTGAGGAACACATTCTCACGATTTGGACAACCACAGGAGGCGGGTAGTAAAGAACAAGAAACAGATTTTGCAAGATGAACTCCCAACTAAATCACTGTTGGTCCACAAAAAGGTTTATGAAGCAAAATCCTGTTTAGTTCACTCCAGTGGTCAAACTGCTGTTATTTAGGCCGTTGAGAAAACAAATTGAAACTCTAGAAACTCTGGGAAAGCAGAAAGGCAGAACATTTCCCCTCCATTCCTGAAAGCTTTGCTTTGCCGTCATGGGGCCCAGGTATAGCTGTAGATCTGAAAAGGTCTCTAAGGATTTATTACACTTCACCTGTCCTTCAGAGAGTCACACTATGCCAGGAGCAGAATTTTGGGCAGGAGAGGTCACCGGGAGTAGATCAGGACCAGACAGCCGCCTGCCACATCACACTTCTGGCAGCTGCACGAGCACATTTTCCACAGCCGAGGAGAACAACATATGTCTTAACTGAGCACTTATGGTGCCATGTGTCTCATCAAGCCGCCTTTTAATGACCTTCCACTAAAGGGGCTCTGCAGTCCATGGACAATTAAGCACAACTGCATCTCAGCAGCTTGATACTGTTTTGCTGCAAGCAGGAAATTAAGCCAGTGGAATCAGCTACTGAAGAAGGAGCAAGTGCTGCATCGTGTACTGAGAGAGCACTTATGACTATGAAGTGGTAGCTTGTATGCTTGTCAAAAATACTTAAAGGAATGCTTCAGTGAAACACATCATTGCAGTGTGGGCATTTCTAGCCTTCTGATTCAGCAGCAGCCGTGCACTGACCTGCACAGTCTAGTGCTCATCAAAATCCTCTTATAGTGCCTAATAGCATGGCCTGTAAGATGGGGAAACCCAATGTTACTATAGTTAGAGCCGAGTGCAGAGAGGTTTAAACCTCTGGCAGCTGTTGAAACTGAAACATTAGTCAGACAAATACAAGTCAAAGTCAGATACATTTCTATAATGCTCTTTACAATGGAGCATTGTCTCAAAGCAGCTTTACAATGTTCTGTTATCTTTTATTATCTGAGTCCAATCCCAAATTGAGCAAGCCGAGGGCAAGTTTCAAAGAAGAGCTCCCTACGCGTTATAAGGAAGAAACCTGGGAAGGACCAAGAATCAAAGGGACCCGACCTCCTTGGGTGGCGTAGTAACAGTAGTATTGGCAGTAGTAACTAAAACCCAATTTAAAACTGACAGGCCTCACCTCTCCAGAGGTGGGAAACGAACCAGCGAGGTTCATTTACATTTTACATTCACGGCATTTAGGCTTATCCAGAGCAGCTTACAGAAGTGCTTTGTATTCTTCTTAGTAGACATTACCTCATGCTAGTACAAATAAGCAATAGCCCAGCAATTAAAATCCTGTAATGATTCGATGTAGGTACAAACTAGCCGCGCCCCCCGCACTTCTACCTACATCTCCCCACTGGCCATACAACTCTCTACTACTCTCACCTTTACTTCCCTCCTTCGGACACTCCTAGCTGGACTCTCCCATACCAGTCCTTCGAGCCTTTGGCCCAACATATTTCTTTGATTGCTATATCTTAGCACCACCCTAACTCCACCTTTCAGATTCCTAACCTAGACTCAACTTTCCTTCCAATGGATTAACCACGACCTTCTTTAACAGACTCCCCCCTTCAGCATCTTCACACATACCAACTCCCTAATCTGGGCATTTAGCCCTTTTCACCCCTCCTGTCTCCCTGGAGCCCACCCCTTTCCCTGCACTCTCAGTTGCTCCAACAAACTTTCCCTCTTTTATCCAATCCCCTCGCCCCTGACCCTCTGTCCACGCCTCACACCCCCGCCTTCTCACTTACCATATGCAATCTCTCTCCTATCACCCGATATCTCCCCGCCTCCGGCGTCCCCTCATACCTCTCCGCTTATTCTCACTTCCCACTCTCCACGGCTCCTGGTCCTCCACTCCTTGTTTACTTCCTCACCCCTCACTCCATCCCTTTGACCTCGCCAACACCAAGCTGCCTAATTGTCTCACATACCTCCATCAACCCATATCAATAGCCCAGCCAATGAAAATCCTGTAATGATTCGATGTAGGTACAAACTAGCACCCGTGTGAAGACAGGTTCGCTGACACCCTTGAAGTTGAGGCTGGTACGATTTCCAGTCTCTGTGGATTCCAGCAGATTAGCTCTCGTTTCAGCAGGGGTGTGTTTATTGGTCTCTGAGTTCCTCAGGGTGAGGATTCGTTCTGTGGTTGTCAAGTGGCCAAACCGGGTGTGCCCCCACTTTACTGTTTGTGGGGAAATTTATGAAACCACTTTTCTTGAATCTGTTTGCATGCTGCTGGATGCATGTCAAGATGAACATTCTCATTTTCATGGTAAATGCTGGTTTAGTATTAACATTTGATTTAGCTACTTGCCGGCAATCATTCTGTTTTAAAATGGAAATGAATAGACTTTGAGCCTGATGTTCATTTCCCCAAAAGCTCAAAGCCAGATGGAGGGATTATTTGAGGTTCTTGCCTGCTCTTCAATCATTGCCTTAAATGAGAGGATATGGTTTTTGGAAATGGCCGTGTCTAATAAGGTTCTAAATATAGCGGTTTGTTTCTGTCGATCCCCTCTCTCTTGCTCGGCTTCTTACTCTCTATCTCTTTCTCATTGATTCTCTTTGAGCCTTGTATTTTTGAAGTGTCCTCTTCTTTATGAATTCATCAGCAGGTCAATCTTAGCCATTCTCTGAACTCTTTCCATTTTCCTTTAAAGCCTCACAGTTGTTTGACTCTGCCTCTGCACGTCCTGCTGGCTGTAATGAGAAGCGTTCTGTTGCCACTAGGTCTTCTCGGTGACTCACAGTGTGAAAGAAGTGTTGCGGCCCACACCACCACACCTTGTACAAACAAACAGCCATAATTTAAGGACGTGGTGTTACTGATTTTTCCACTGAAGCGGCACAGACAATAAAGTTCCCTTCCCAGTTCCTTTGATTTAAGCTGTTAAGCAGAACGCTGAATCACTCTATGGCACCGGCACTTGGCAGTTTAGTAGTTCAGGATCAGTTGGAATTGTTTAAAAGGGCTCTGTCTCTTATGGGTTTCCCTCGGACAGTCACGATAGTCAGGAAGGACTGCCACATATCGTGACTGTAGCCCTGCGCCGCAGCTGCTGGCGTGAGATAAACAGGCAGATGGACAGGGAACGGACAATTGGTGGGAATTAGAAATGTTTTCATAGTTGATGGATGATGTGCATGTTATCCAAATAACATTTTTTTGTAAGACTCCAAAGCTGTTGGAGTTAGTTTACATAACTTTTCCCCCCTTTAAAAAAAGCATTGAGCAGAAACAGAGTGAGTTTTACATGCGTTTAATAATCCGGTCATAGGCGGATTTCTACAGTTATCTGATTATTCGTGTGGGCGTGTAAACGGCATAGTCCAATCTAGAAATCGGATTAAGAAGTCTGATACAGAGAGCTGGATTTTATCCCAAGCAATCAGATTTCTCAGAGCATATATACCCATGCTACAATTTCGTTTTTGTTTTTTATTTACAGAATCATTTTTCTCAGTCTGCGCATGCACGCAAACCTAACACCACGGTTAATCATAAGATCCAGACCTGGTTGGTTTCTAAATATGCGGAATAACCCCAGAATTAAACGCAGGACCTATGGCTATCGACCGCTTTGTGGAGACTGAAGCGCAGTATACTCAGTCTTTCTATCTTCCATTTCATTCTCAGTTATCACACCGCTCATCGGCATCAATGGGAAACAACTCCATGGCGCATGTTGATCGTCTTGCTTGAATTAGTAGGACTATCCCATAACCCTTTAATTCAGTGCGCTGGTTGTAATCCTGTGTGTATTTCAGCTGCCTTGCCATCTGTCCGTGTGATTCCTTGTTTTATAATGTGTGAAGGTTTTGGAATCAATCAGTCAGGTCGTGAGCAGCCTGGTCAGCTTTAAGCATGTGTTTTTACTTATCCCCATGAGCGTGCAGGGTGTCGACGCCTCTGAACACAGCTGCTCTGGGGTACAAGGAGAACTCGGCTCTGTCCATGTGTCACCACAAAGACTCTGCTCCGTCCTCAAAAGCAGCTCCAGAACATTCCTGGAGGGGACGAGGCACGAGTCCAGCAGACAAAAGCGCTGTGTCTCACCCACACGCTCCGTCTCCCACACTCCCTCTTTTTGTGTGTAAACTGAGAAAGATGTATTTCTGCCCCACAGATGTCCCTGCAGGGTGAAAGGGTGTTTGACCCAGCCCAATGTGAACTCCCATCTGCCACTTTATTTCGGAAACAATGGAGATTTCCTCTGCCCTTTTCAGACCGAAGGGTACACATGTGTTCTACTCCTCCTCTGATAGTCTTCCCCTGCCTCCTCCTTCTCTGTGGTTATTTTTAAAGAACCGTCTGCGTTGTCATGATGATCTATTGCATGTGTGTAAATACCGGTATGAAAAGTACAGGTTAGGCAAATAATTAAGAATGTAATAAAGACCAAGTACTAAGTAGAACATAGAAAAACATTTCCATCTCCGAAGTGATCACAGATTTCCTTTGACTTTTCCAAACTCTTTGCATAAAGCGCTTTTCCGTTCCTCTCCGAATATGAGTGCATCAGCGTTGTGTATTGTAGCGGCCCATATGCTCGTTGAGCTGCAGCCCTGAGGCTTCTAACTGCAAGACCCCGCCGCCTGATGCGAAACCCACACTATCCCGCCATATCAAGAACAGATGGCAAGTCGAATGGAACTCGGTGACCAATAACAAACTGCGTGAAGCCAGCCCAGACATTAACAATGCAATGAATACCTATTGCGTATTGGTGACACAAGGTTGCCACCTTTCCCGTGCGTTCCCGGGTGCATTTGACCCCCGAAGCGCGGGCACGCTTGAAGAGGTGGACACGGGAACACGGCGTCTCACAAAAATCTTCTGAAGTGCAGCATGAGAAGCCGAAAATCAGTGCGTTGCGTAATCAGTACATTTTTGAATTCTTGAAGTATGGTGATTTACGAAAGCGTGTTCAAATCTGATTACAAAATCCAATAGAGAGAGCTGGATTTTACACCAGTAATCGCATTACTCATAGCATGTGTACCACTTACTCGAATATAGTTGGTGCTTTCAGTCTGTGCATGTGCGCGAGCCTTCCCTCACAGTTGCCAGGTCTGCGTATTTTTAAAAACATGCCTTTATTTGGCCACTGTTTGTCATTGACTTTAGAGGGGGGGTTTTCTTAGTGGATCTGGAAACCCTGGAATTAAACCTGCCAAAATGAATAATTTGATTATTTAATATTATGCCACATGCAATGTAGAAATCTGATTACTGCCCGAGTCAACTCGGGAGGTTTCCCATTATCTGATGTATACTCGTCGATCGGATTTCTGACTAAATCAGATTTTCAAGTGCAGGCAAACACACTCGTTGTTTCATGGACAGGTCACACTCTGACCAACCGCTGCAACACACCCCCAGTGATGAAATGGCTGGCATGATATTAAGCCCCCACCAATTAACTAACTGCAGCACTGAAAAGACATGAAAGAGGAGGGTGTGGTGCCTGTGAGCTTTCTGACATCCAGACACAATCGGTCCGTGTGTAAATCGAACAGATCTGCAAACTGCACTATAGCGGAGTCTGTATTGACCCGTTAGTCTGACAAGCTCTAAGAATCACTGATCTGGGCATCTTGTACAAGTGCAGGAGCTCTGACAAAGCCTGAGTCACTGCCGAAGGTTCGTGGCTGTGTCTGTTTTCGTTTACGTGGCGCTGATCCTTGAATCCAGCCTGCCTGTAGTTGCAGTGCCTACACAGCACCGATGTTCTGAGTTAGAGAGCGGAGTGAGTCAGGAGCGTGGGACTGTGCCAGTGTTCCTGCCAGGACTCATTCCGTCTGTGCGTTCAGGGCCGACTGTGATTTGTTCTCCCTTTGGAGATGCTAAGTGCATGTGGAAACTTTCCTGCTGCAGGCCTCCACTCTGCTGCTGCCGCTGCTCACGGAAGATGATGTGTGTGTGATTGGGACCGTTCTGCTACAATTAACATGTCGAGACCGAAACGTTCTGAGCTTTGCCGAAAGACTTCTGACACACTCCTGTTGCCTTTTTCCTGTTTTGATAGGGAGTGGCAGGCATACTGTCAAATTAAACCTGTATCTTTCATAACACTTTAGTTTATGGCGGCAAATATGTTTAAATCCTGATCAAAAGTTGTTTTTTCCCCCATGTACCCACAATGGGCTGGAGTGTGAGTGGTAGCTAAAATGAGAAATGTCTAAAATAAGTCAGTTTTTACTGCGGCTTATGGGGCACTATATTACATGCTCCCCATTCGTGTTTTCACTGTCGGACCAATAGAGCATGCTAGAACAATTTTCTGCTCTTTGCTGTCACTTTTCAGACCTTTTTAAACTTTTGGAAGCTATAGAAAAGGATATATAAGGTACCTACAAGTAGACTTCCAAACTGCCCCTGGAGGCAACGTCAGCACATGTTTGTCAAGGACCGCATGGATTGGCTTTCAGTGTGTGGGTTGTATTGTTTGCAGTAGTGATAAACCACTCGTTTGACAGACGAACCTGGATTTGGCAGATCTCAGGCCTTCTTGGTGCCAGCTCTATTTTGCTGAGGGATAAAACGGAAATCTTAAAAGAAAAATCCACCCTAAATTAATTAGTCATCTGTTATGGGTAAAAAGGTTGTGTACATTTTCTTGTGGGTTAATTAGCTTTAATCTTAATTTAATTGGAGTAGATGTAGCCCAACTTGACCTCTGAGCACAGTTCTAATCACAGGTCACTGAGCAGTCAAAGGTTTGTTAGTCAGCCTCTGAATTAGTTGGACCTTTGATTTTTAACAGCACTATTGCAGAACGTGTGAGGTTTTCGCATGGTCCAGAAACCAAGTCATGTGGTTTCTGTTGCTTATGTCGTATTCTCAGGTCCCTCTAAACATGCCCACAAATCAACCAAATTCAAATTCCCTCCAGAGGGGCTGGTTTGTTTTGTGGTTTGGATGAAGTGTGCAAAGATAAGAGCCTGGAGACATGGTGTACATTCATTCACTTGTCCGTCCATTCATTCAGATCTACTCATTTATAACATACATATATGCAGAAATGTACATACATGTATACCTAAATAAATACAACAGTATATAAAGGCAGGTTTATGGTTTGTTTAGATGGTTCTGCAGCCAAATTCGTTGTCTTGATTGTCTCTTAATGCAAGAATACATACAGTAATAAAAAGAAGAAAATGGAAAAAAGTTTGTATTTCAGTTTACATTCATTATAAAGTATATAATATAATTATCAAGAAGTAATATTATATTTCTTCATAGATTTTGTAAAATCTTAAATTATTATTATATTATCATCTTAGTCAAACTAGGGCAATGTAACGTTTGGAAGTAAATGATGGTGATTATTTCATTTCCCTTCTCTCAAACATGATCAGAATCACCACTAAGTCACCTGAATAGAGCCAACAGCATCCGTTCTATCCATTTTTATTATGAAATGTAAAAACAATAATTCCAGATTTTGTGGGCATGGTCGGACTGTTCAAAATAAAACATGTTCATCGATTGGATCCTGAACGAGAAGAACAATTTCTCCCTGCTAGCCAATCAGAGTTTATTTAGGTATGTAGAGAAAGGATTGATTTATTCGGTTTGGATGGATTGTTGATATTCAATTTAAAAAAAAATCTGGTTGTAATTAATGTTGCCTCAGGCAGACGCATTGGACTCGGCTCAGCTCGAGTCCACCTTACTTCGAGACTGGGACAAGACCTGGGTCTTTCAGGTGTCTTGAGCTGTGAGGCTGCATTTGTGCCAAGATGTCAGCCTCTTTTAGGCTGATGCCAAGCAGCAGCAACTACGACATGAAGAATGGTCGTCTTGAATACGCTGCCCATAATTCAGTGATATGCAGCTGTGGTCTGAATTCAAAAGGAGTTCTGGTTTGTTCAGCTACTGGTCTGAAATCTCACCAGTGTTGAAGCAGACCACAAAGGGAATGGAGTTCTTAAATGTGCTTACTATGTGAAAACGAGAAGAACTGAGGTCAGTCGCAGTTGGTTTAGTGGAGTTTCGTTCATGTGAAAATGGCTGTATTAAAGTTAATACATATTGTTTCTTACACAACTGGATATAAGCTGTGTTTTCAATGTAAAGATAACAAAGGTAGTGTTGATGGGGTTTTTTTAATACACATTTTAACCTCCATTTCCCTGGTCAGGGTTGTGGGGGCTTTGACTCTCTCACAGGCCTTCTCACACTCAGACACTCCAATTGTGTATGCATCTGAAGTCCATCCTGGCTGGAAGGCACCTCCAGAACTTGACCCTTGGTCTCTGTGGGGGTGGGCTGACGTGTTAGACTGCCGACTCACCCGAAGGCCAAAAGATCATTGTGTTGACGTAAAATTTCTCTGCAAACTCATTTACATTTTTTCAATAAACAAAATTTTTTGTTGTCATTGTAGAGCACGTCTCCGTTTTAGATCCCTGAAAGCAGTCATAACAATACTTTATTGCAAAAGTGCAAAAGCGCTTACGTTTTTAACGTAACAAACCAAATCCAATGCACAAATATGTCAATAAGAACAGACTAACTTACCCGGTAAACTTTTGCTTTGATATAAGACATGAACTTGGAACTCTGCACCCTCCCCCAATTCTAAAAATGTGTGTAAAAGCCTTTGCTTCCCCTGAAACTCTTTCACAGCAGTTATTCTGTTTACCCAGAACTGTTTCCCGAACCAGCTTTTCCATCACTCAGACACACCCAGACAGTTTTCCCCTACTCCTTTATTTAGGCCGGCTTTGGCTCCCACACAAACAGACATGGAGAGATGAACAAAACATGACTTAATCATAACTTCAGTTCTTATCCTCCCTTTCTTTTTCTCTCACTTTTCAGCGCTCTCTGCACACACATGTGCATGTTGTGACTCGGCTGTCCTGTCCCCTCTGGGGGGAGGTTGATAGACCGACAGAAACTTTAGATGTGAGGTGCAGTTACCCTGTGCATATCCCACGCCGAAACACTAGCACAACATAACCACTCCATGTCAGAAAGGAAATCTTACACCGTTCTTTTCCCTCTGTCTGACATTTGAGTAGTGTTGTATTAACAGGGCTGGGTGTTTAAAGCATGTTTGCACTTTTTGCACTCTCCTTTAGTGTATCAGCAGGGAGTCCGAGCAGCCGACATGCTAAAATCCTTTTGTTTGTGAAGTTAACAGACAAAGCATCTGTTCTAGGTATAAAGCAATGCTTTATTAGAGGCTAGATACAATCGGATACTCGATGCCCTTCAGGATTAGTCTGAGGCAGCTGGCCCAAAAAAACACAAGGCAAATAATAAGGTTCATCAAAAACACATTTCGCGACCCAGGCGCAGTCGCCCCGTCTGTGGATCAGACTGTAATCCAAGCTTGTAGAGCTCTGTTTAGCCCCACAAAGCTGCTGCAGAATGAAGTGATCAGTATTATGTGATCAGCTTTAGCCTGTGCTCGTTTGTAATGAAGGATAATTAAAATTTTACTTTACTCTAAATCTGTTTTTTCTCTCTCTTTGTCCTCTTTGATGTTGACCTGTTTTTCCCAGTATGTCTTAATGCGTTCATTCTGATTCTGCATCTATCTCTGAGGTCTTACCCAAGCGAGAAAAACACACAGGAAACCACTTTTGCTGACAGCTCTGTAATTCTCTGGGCTGTGTGATGCTGTTGTGATGAAAAACTGTTTAAACTTACTGTGGGTGAGGGTGAAATCTTAACATCTTGACCGTGTGGTAATTGCTTTACGTATTATAGGCTTAGGCTTGGGGGCGAGTCCTTGTGAAGGTCAACCGTGCCATGAAAAAAATAGTGATCGTAAGAAATTCACTTTACAAATTGCCTACAAACTCGGGTATGGAGAGGGGACTGCCATTTGGAATAGCTTGTTCTATTCAAGTGTACTTTGGCTTTGCCAAAGCTTGCTGCTGTTGGGCCCTTGAGCAAGCCCTTTAACCCTCAATTATTTGGCCTGGACCTTGACACTCTAGATGAGAGCGTCTGCTTAATGCTATAAAAGTGTAGGTAAATGTTGTGAATGTAGGGGAGCAAATCCAGTTTTAATCCCACGTATCCTGGTCGGGGTCGTTCAGTGAATATCCCAGAATTCATATGTATACACTCTCTGCCTCACTGTGTGTATATATACATACAGTGGGGCAAAAAAGTATTTAGTCAGCCACTGATTGTGCAAGTTCTCCTACTTAGAAAGATGAGAGAGAGGTCTGTAATTTTCATCATAGCTACACTTCAACTATGAGAGACAAAATGAGAAAAAAATCCAGAAAATCACATTGTAGGATTTTTAAAGAATTTAATTGTAAATCATGGTGGAAAATAAGTATTTGGTCACCCACATACAAGCAAGATTTCTGGCTCTCACCGACCTGTAACTTCTTTCTGTAAGAAGCCTCTTCTGTCCTCCACCGTGTTACCTGTATTAATGGGCACCTGTTTGTTGACCTCGTTTATCGGTAATAAAAGGACACCGGTCCACAGACTCAACAATCAGACTCCAAACTCAACCATGGCCAAGACCCAAAGAGCTGTCGAAGGACACCAGGAAGAAAATTGTAGACTGCCAACAGGATGGGAAGAGTGAATCTACAATAGGCAAGCAGGTTGGTGTGAAGAAATCAACTGTGGGAGCAATTTATAAGACAAACAAGAACCATTGGTAATCTCCCTCGATCTGGGGCTCCACGCAAGATCTTCATCCCGTGGGGTCAAAACTGATCATGGGAATAGTGAGCAAAAATCCCAGAACTAACACGGAGGGACTGATGAATGACCTGCAAGAGCTGGGACCAAAGTAACAAAAGGCTACCATCAGTAACACACTACTAGAGAGACTCAGATCCTGAAGTGTCCAGGCGTGTCCCCCTGCTTAAGCCAGTACATGTCCCAGGCCCGTCTGAAGTTTGCCAGAGAGCATATGGATGATCCAGAAGAGGATTGGGAGAATATCATGTGGTCAGATGAAACCAAAATAGAACTTTTTGGTAAAAACTCGTCGTGTTTGGAGGAAGAAGAATGCTGAGTTTCACCATACCTACTGTGAAGCATGGAGGTGGAAACATCATGCTTTGGGGCTGTTTTTCTCTGCAGAGGGGACAGGACGACTGATCTGTATTAAAGGGAAGAATGAACGGGGCCATGTATCGTGAGATTTTAAGCCAAAACAAACCTCCATTAGTGAGAGCATTGAAGATGGAACGTGGCTGGATCTTCCAGCATGACAATGGTCCCAAACACACCGCTCGGGCAACGAAGGAGTGGCTCCGTAAAAAGCATTTCAAGGTCCTGGAGTGGCTTAGCCAGTCTCCAGACCTCAACCCCATATAAAATTGGGGGAATGGCCCAAAATACCAAAATACATTTGACTTTTGTCATTGCCAACAAAGGTTATGTTACACGGTATTGAGTTGAACTTTTGTTATTGACCAAATTCTTATTTTCCACCATAATTTACAATTAAATTCTTTAAAAATCCTACAATGTGATTTCCTGGATTTTTTTTTCTCATTTTGTCTCTCATAGTTGAAGAGATCATTTTCTATGATGAAAATTACAGACCTCTCTCATCTTTCTAAGTAGGAGAACTTGCACAGCCCTAGTTCAGTGATCTGCATTTTTTATGTCCAATTTAGTTTACATTAAACAATTACATTACTCTGTGATCTCTTGTCTAAATCTTTTAACATCAAAATAAAATGTATTTTTGTCTGAAAATATCTAGTGTGAGTGAATCCGGTTCGGTGGTGATACTGGACTTTCACTTTAGCTCAATTACTAACCACATTACAGGGATGTCATCCAATTACCGAGCTAATATCCATCCAACAGTGTCCAGCAGTTAACTAACGACAAATTGGAAGAAAATGGCCTACAGGCTGTACCGGCATGGTAGAAGTCTAATATGGTCATTAACTGTACAGCATGTTTAAAAATCCAGTATATCTGCTAGGGGTGGGAATCATGTGGGGATACGGTATTTTCATGATACGTTGCCCACAATTATGATGATGTCACGATTCTGCGAGGCTCAATATATTGCAAGACAATCCCTTACGATACATCACTGTGTAACTGAAGATAAAATCTTCCTAAATAGGCAAATGGCAGGAGTTATTTATTATTCTCACTTTCACAGAATTTGACAACCTATATGAAACAATCTTCAACATTAACACACACACACTGACTGCAACTGTGTGTCCATTTCTGTGTGTTATTCCAATATAAAATGACCATAAACAGACAGGAAACAACTGTGCCTGACTGAAACCTTTTCAGACTGTGTAAATTAAGCTTACGGAAAAAATGAATGAATACAGATAACATAATTAAAAAACAATCCTATATTTTTAAAATACACATTTCATTGTTTAACAAGCATAACCAACCGGTTTTTGTGCAGACCTAGGAACATGGTGTTTACCTCCTCTGTGAATTAATTTTTTTTTTTCATCACAAGCTTATCCTGTTTCATTAGCGCCACCATTAGCGCCACCACGTGGAGTCATGAAGTAGTGACTCCAGTAAGTCAAACTGGAGAGAATGTCCGATTAGAGTTCCTGCATATTTAAAAAAAAATAAAAATAAAAATCGATGCATGGCGCCAGTGTATCAGTAACGTATTGCAAAAAAGGCGATACGATTTATTGCTGTATCAGTATTGTGCCCCACCCCTGATCTCTGCTGCTTATGCCAGCACATTACCATATCAGTTTTGTTGATGTGCAGCGACTAGTCGATCACCACATACAGAACACGAGTGCTGGTCCTGTGGTGGTCCCTTCCTATTGCTGTATTGTGTATTGTATCAGGTTGGCTACAATCCATACTTGTCTACAAAATGATCTATAAAGGAAGGTGTATCTGATGAAATGACTGAGTACAAGCTTCATAAAATATATGATTATATGATACCTTAACAGACGATAATAATGGCTACATATTTATGACCATACAGGATTAAATATTGTTAAATGAACTGAGTATAAATTCTTTCCTGCTGCTTTATTTCCTTCTGGTTTATCTTTGTTGGCGGAATGTAGTAACACTTGTAATGGCACATAGATGCCTTTGTCTTTTGCAGGAATTCATGCCGGCCCGTCTTTTGTAGGAATTCATGGCAGCTCAGCGCAGTTATGCTAATAGATGACCTTTTCAGCTCCTTGCTGCAGAAATACCTCAGAAGTGGCAAACTTTCTGCACGACCTGTCTAGGCTTGTTCCAGCAGCTGGCTTAAATTTGTTCCCTTCCGCAATTCTGTAATTCTTTTTAATCACGTGTTCCTTGTCTGCCCCCTTTAGGCCAGTGACTCATGGAGTAGGAATAGGCAGAGCCTTGAGTTTCGGCTTATGAAACCCTAGATACAAACATAACCTGTTCTGGCTTTGTTTATGGCCTTGTTTTGGTGAGGAGTTCAGTCTTGATAGGTCTTGCTATATTGGCAGAGTGATCAAGTCTGATTTTGGTGGTTTCTGCAGAATTGTGGAACATAATTTGTGACGACAGCTTTATTAGCTCTTCTTTTTGTGGCACTCATTAGGGGCTAAATGAATGTGATGGGTTCTCGGACCAAAGCAATCAAGAGTTTCTCCGCTAAGTAAAGAAAGAGATTAAAAAGACATTAGTGGAGTCCTTCTAAAGAGCTATGTATTGCTATGATATGTAATCGGTTATTAATGCTACAGTACAGGTATGCACCATTTAATGCCTGCGTTATGTTCTGCAAACAGGACGTTCACCGAAACTGAACATTACCATAGTCACTTGGTAGTTTAGATACTTTGCACATAGTGTGCAAAGTAGTTTTATTTTAAACAGTAATATTAATTAAAACACAATGTGAAAACATTTAGTATAGTACTATACTGTGTAATGCAGCAATCCTTATCTTTGTGTCTTACATTTATAGCATTTAGCAGACGCCCTTATCTTACAATCTTACAATCCAAGCAATTGTGGCTTAAGGGTCTTGCTCAAGGAGCCAACAGTGGCAGCTTGTCAGAGGTGGGATTTGAACCCTGAACCTTCTGGCCCACGGTCCACTATCTTAACCGCTGGGCTACCACCAATTAATTCCAATTAAGGCTGTCTTGTAGGAAACTTGAAACACCAGAAAATAAAGTCACGACATAATGTTTTTCTGCCTTTCAAGACTGCGATTCTCATTTCTGCCAGCAGGTGTTCGTGTGTTAGATTTCTGCCAATCTGATGTGAATTAGATATATATAAAGACGGATTTTTGTTTGCTGTTATAATTCTTAAGGCCTCAGGCATTACAGTTAACAGACTTACATGGAATACCTGATGGATCTTTGCAGCTCTGTGGTGTCTTGTACTTTGTCATAAGCCGTCTCTTCTTCAAATTGCTCTTGCAGGCTGTTCAAGACCCTCAGTTGTTGTACATGGCCGGGGGAACTTCACAGAGACCAACCGCGGCTCCTTTCCTGTAGGCACAGTGCTGCAGTATAGCTGTGATTCAGGCTACACGCTGAGCGGTGAGAGTATCATCACATGCACCGCACTGGGCCAGTGGTCCTCCGTCCTTCCCCACTGCCTCAAAAATGATGGTGAGTCACATGTGTAACTGTTATTGATCAACCCTTCAGTCTCCTTTAGCTTTGCTTGGCCGCCTGTTGACCGAATATGCTTACTAATTAAATATTGAATCCCTGCGTGTTTGCCCAGTGTGTCGTCCGCCTAGTGAGCCGGAGAACGGGGGCTACATGTGCCACCCTTCACCCTGTCCCAAACTGACCGAAGGCACAGTGATTGAGTATTTTTGTGAGGAGGGCTACACCCTGAAGGGCTACAGATACCATACGTGCAGGAATGGAGACTGGGACTCAGCAGCCCCCATCATCTGTCACCCGGGACAAGGTAGGGCTGAACCGAACGCAGAGGTGCTGATGATCGTTCTAATGTAATATTCTCTATTCTGACACGTCTGGTACAAGACGCATTCAAAAGATTGTGTTTAAAGACAGACAAGAAGAAGAGTTATTGATAAAAAGGCTGGTGGGAAAATTCATGAAACAAATTTCAGGAGGCGTGCAGTCAAGTAAATTAGAAGACCAGAAATAAGGGTGATAAAAAAGCTGATAAATAGGGTAAAGCCCTAAGGGATAAATATAATTAAGTGCAATATTGTGTGCTAAAGTTATCCCGACCGTGGACACCTGTGAGTTGCATGTCCTCCCCGTCTCTGCATGGGTTCCACATTCCAAAGACATGCATTAGGTTATCTGGTCACTCTAGATTGGCCCGGCGTGAATGTTATGGATAAATAAACATAGCAAACTTCGTTTGCCTATTTTTAATAGAAAATTGTAAAGTTTCTTTTAAACAATGTAAAAGTAATAGTTTCTAGTTTGGTCTAGTTGTGTTTTGTATTTAAAGAGTCGCAACTCCGATGTGACTAAGCAGTAGTTGACTAGGCAGTACTAGTGGAGTAGAAGTTGGACAGATTTTATGCAGCCTGAACAGCTAAAAACCACATGGAATCTGACTTTTCGTATGCAAGCCATGTTTGTATGTGGTTTCAAGTATGATCTGAATCGATTTAAGACCTGAGATTCAGTCTAACCATAGTTGAAGTGGCTTTAATGTCATTTGGCACAATCAAAATGAAATAAACAAAGTCATATACAAAGAAATATCCTGTTCAGTTGAGTTGACCCGTCCAGGCTAAAGTGCAACCACAAACTAAAACGCAGCAAATAAAAGCCCATGAGTGTAAAGGCATAAATAATAAAAGTTTATTACGTGGTTGGACATTGCCCCAATATAAATCATAATCAACTGTGGAATCTCGGTGTTGGTTAGCTCTGACACGCCTGCATCATCACCATGGCAGTCAATCTCCAGCCGCCAATCTGAACAGACACGACGAGTGTGTCGTCTTATGATCTGCGGTAAACATCAGATTAGAGCAGGAAATCTGCTTCCATACCATTATGAACATAGTCTTGGGTTTACAGTCCATTCTGAAATGTAAGGTTGGCTTCTGTAGATGTAACGTCAAGCCAGTAAAGTTTCATTTGTTCATCTGTCGCCGCTGGAGCGTCACTGTCTTGGTCTCATTAGCTGCTGTGTGTGTTGATCCCAGGGAAGGAAGAACGCTCTCCGCTGGCGATGCCCGCTCTTTCTATCGTGGCCTCCACTGCCAGCTCAGTTGCCCTCATCCTGCTGCTAGTCGTCCTGTTCGTCCTGCTGCAGCCCAAACTCAAGTCCTTCCATCACAGCAGGTCAGACACTCTGTCCCTAACAGAGCACAGTCCACATTTCAACATGCACTATATAGACAAAAGTTTGTGGACGCTTAAAAGAATACATGGGTATTCGTGTGGAGTTTGCCCCCAATTTTGCTGCTAGATTTACTTTTATGTCATTTAGCAGACACCCTTATCCAAAGTGACTTACTATTGATAGTCTTGCAATCCAGATGTGGGTTAAGGGACTTGCTCCCAACAATGGCAGCTTGGCAGAGGTGGGATTTGAACCCTAGACCGTCTGGTCCATAGTCCAATACATTATATATTAGACTTAAACATGACTGTGAAGTCGGCTTCTGGTGTTAGAAAATAAACCCCCGTTTTGGAATTCCAGTGCATTTTCGAGGTGTCTGATGGAGTTGAGGTCAAGGTTCTGCGCAGGTCAGCCATGTTCTTGATCGAAGATGGCAAACTTGGCAAACTGTGGACTTTGTTTAAAGACAGTAGGGACAAAAGTTGATGAACTGGCTTGAGCTGTTGTGTTATATTGTTGTAGTCACTGGGGTATCGGTTCAACCCATTCTACTGCCAGTGTTTGTCTATAGAGAATCCAGTATTATGTGTTACCGAAGGAGCAGAGCTCAATCGTTAGACGGGGTGTCCAAGGACTTTTGTCAGTATACTGTATCACTAGACTGTTGTGGGGTACTGGCCCTTAACCCAGAATTGCTTGGATGGTGCAGCATCCCATCCCTCAGGGCCTAGTTCCCACCTTGTGCTCTGTGCTGATCAAATTCAGGTTTGATTCAGATTTGATGTTGTTGTAAATGAAAGCCTCTTGCCCTTGTTATCATGCCATCGTTTCAGACGAGACGTTTCAATTAAACGTTTTCCCCTCTCTCTGGATCTCTTCCTTCTGTCTCGTGCACAGACGTGAGCAAGTCGTGTGCGGCCAGGCTGGCTCTGTCGTGGTGGAGGGCGTCCAGGTCTCTCTGCCCTCCTACGAGGAGGCCGTGTACGGCAGCGAGGGAGCGGCTGCTCCTCCCCCGGAGTCCCGCGTGAACATAGTGCTCTCCGAGGGGCCGCACATGGAGCCTCCCGCTTCAGGCCTCAGCCCGTCCCGACCCGAGCACAGCCTCCCGTCCACGTCCGCCTCCACCTCCGCGCGCCACTCGGAGACCGTGCTCGTTCACCAGGTCCCCTCATCCTCGTCTTCTTCCTCCTCCTCATCTTGGGCTGCTGAGCAGCAGGGGGCGGCGGCTGCAGCGCGCAGGACGAGCAGCACGAGCAGCGATCAGCACAGCCTGCTGTCACTCACCTCAGTGGAGGAATACGGAGACGGTAAATCCTGCTCTAATCAGCTGTTCTACAGACATGGGCGCAATATAGATACAGTACATGTAGCATCTTTTAATAATGAGCTTGTGCTGGATCTGTATTGGACCCATGTCCCAATACATGTTACTAATGTATAATGCATTAAAGAAAATAAATTAAAAAGGGCAGCTCCTGAACCATTGTTTGTACTTATAAAATGTTCAGGTTCAGAGCGATGTTCATGAAATATTTTATTTGAGTAAAATAATATATTGTTATCATACAGTAGAATGTTGGAATTAGGAGACTCCTTTATTTGATCAATTCGGACATCGGATGCCCAATTTCGCGCCCAATTTCTCGTCTGAAATCAACCGGATCCCGACTGAACAAATCTGAATTCGAACGACCTTATGGAACCAATTAAGCTTGGATTCCAAGGTTCCACTGTATAATATTGTATGTTATATTATATAAAAGCTTAAACTTGATTTGCAAATGCATAGACCTCCTAAATCAAAAGAGTTTCGTGATGAAAACAAACTTGTTTCCTTTACAAAATCGGATTTACAGTTACAGCATTTAGCAGACGCCCTTATCAGACCGACTTACAACTGATACAACTTCACAGTCCTGTGGTTATGGGTCTTGTTTAATGGACCCAACAGTGGCAGAGGTGGGATTTGAACCCTGGACCTTCTAATCCACAGTCCAGTACCTTAACCTCTAGGCCACCACAGTCCCAATATCTGCGTTTGTATTTTTCTGTGAGCGACTAAACGATGTCTTCATCACTTTGCTGAAAAAATTGCGTCCGAATATTTTCGCCCCGCTTTCTCGCATCGTGCTCGGTATGTAGCGGCTTTCTGTTAACAATGCTGACTTCACCCGCCACACACTTTCATATAACATGCCTTCCTTTTTGTTGAACAGATATTCCACTGTTGAAGGAGGCCTGAGAGCACGAGCAGCGCCGCCTCCTCTCTGGATCACAACCAGGACTGTGGCTCCTTTAGCTTTTTACCAAACCCACCCGCCCATTGCTGCCCTACTGAATGCAGGAATAACCAAATGCCTCTCTGCTGCCCCCTACCCATAAACTCTCTGACCCATGTTTTCTCTGAACTGTGACGTATCACTCAACCCAGCCGACAGGTCTGTGGGCTCACCTCATCATGAACCCAGCATTCTCCACCCTCTCGGATCCTCCCTTAAAAGGTTGCACAAACGCTATATTAAATATAGGATGAGGAACAAGACATGCATACGTAGGAGCTGAATGAAAGTCCCCCGTAAGCTACACCGTCCCCGGTGGTGTACTGACGAGCAGTTGCACTCAGACCTAGTACTGCTTTACATTTCTATGCTGTGTACAAAGTGCTGAATGGACCGCTCCATCGTTGAGTGTGTTTACATGCATAGTAATATTTCGATTTTTTCCAAAGTGCTTCCAACAGACCCAAGATACGAATAAGAAAAGTAACGAGCAGTACAGTATTGAATCAGTACCACGGTTCTGTTCATAATCGAGCTTCTACAGTTAGAGTAGCGGTGCCACCACCTCATTGCAACAAAAATATTAAGGAACTGGCTTGCAAATATGGACGCTTTCGTATTATCTGACTAGCTAAAGAGCATTCATGAGGACGTTCTCGTCTTGTTTCATTTAAATAATTTCCCCCAAAGGGTTGGGAAACCTGCGTCTCAAACGGCATACTATGTATTTAATAGTATTTAAAATAGACAGAACCTTTGGTGGTGTATTTATTTGTAATCTAGTACTGGAGCACGTGGTTAGCGTTTAGCAGACGCAAGAAACTAAGAAGTGCTAAAGAGAAAATAGACTTTAGGGCTGGATTGCATCGTTTTGGAATACAAGCTCACCACTAAGGTGAAGGACGAAAGCGGCACATCTGATTGGCTGATAGATGGCTTCATCAAGGTGTTACGAATTAAATGCGTTTAATTGATCGGATTTATGCATGTAGACACACTCCGTAACTGTGGCCTCGTAGAAGGGGGTTGGATAAGAGATTTTAGATCTTTTTTTAGCGCTGCATGATTTCGTTGAAGCCGCGCGCACAGGAGCATGCATGCCGCACAGCGTCAGCTTCACTCCTGCTGAAAGAGTGAGACACGGGGGTGAACAGGTTTACATAGTACTGTATGCAAGGACATGCTCGCCTTTTGGTTCGCTGCAGTGTGTGTTTGTGTGTGTGTGTGTGTGTGTGTGTGCCTCCGTTTGCCCTTCCTGACCGTTGTGATTGGGGCTCATGCTTTTCGTTTTAGCTCCTCGTAGGAGATTTGTTTAACCTCCCCGAACGTGTTGTCACTCGGACCCAGGTCGACCCCTGACGTAAGATGATCGCGCTGCACTTAAATCGCTTGAATGTGCATTTTATATGCAGCTCTGATTCCCACCAGCTTCTCCTCGTGACCGATCGTTAACCTCAGAGCCACAGGGTTAGCTTCTCCACCGGCACTGTGCTCGACGATCAGAGGAGGCAATGGAGGATCATAGAGGGTCGTAATGACCTGGATGCTCGTATTACTAAAAGTAATGCATACTGTAGTATTAAATATTATGGAGTCGATCATAGGGGAAATTTGATGTAGTCTTTAGTGTTTGGACACCCCTATGAAACATCTTTTGGAAAACATTTAAACCGAGTGGTTTGTTGGTCAGTAAATGTGCTCCCCGGATGGGACACCAGCCTTCATGGTGTCCGCCCAATCCAGGGTTCGAACAGGAGATGCTTTTCTGTATATTAGTGAATTCATTCTAATTGTGGAATGATTTTTAAATGTGGCCGGTCCTAAAAGGCTGACTGGTTACGTAGAGCCTCAGCACAGTGTCAGTGGAAACGCGTGATCTTAGCTCTACGTGCTATTTTGGATTAGGAAAGTGAGCGCAGGCTTCATGTGGTCCTGGTTTTCCCCCCTCATTTCTTCTGTTCTAACTGAAGACGAAACCAAGCTGTCGCCTTAAAAGACTTTGTACATTTCATCATGTAATCACCTTCCTCCCATCTGTTCTGCTTCTCGGTATCGATTGCGCTCCGTCTCTTATGCCTTACGTTTAATTTCCTATGCACACAGTCTTACGGTTTCTCAGAGGGTCTGTCTTTAATTTCTCATGGCTGAAGAATGTCGATTCGCTCTCCAGGTTCTTGCACCTAAAGTTCTGTTCTTACTGTCCATATATTTAAATCCTTGTTGCGCCCCCATCCCCGGCACCATTGTATGGTGTTCACTGTCTCCTGCTCCTTTTATTGCAATTGTTTTCTGTACATTGCAGTGGGTGTGAAGATAGTATTTTAATATTTGTAAAAAGGTTAATTTAATTCTACCGTGTGTCTGTACATAACTATTTCTAATTAAAGCTTTCTTTTGAAGTGCATCTGTTGCTTTTTCAAGACGACTCGGTTGTTCTCATCGTAACCATCCACATTTGGAATTTGGATTGTTATTTTTGTAGTGGTGCTGAAATTCTTGAGACTGTTCTGAAGAAATGTGACCTAAATCATCATCAGAAGTCCAAAAAGTAAATGGAGAACCCAATCAGGAGTCAGAGGAGGCCCTGTTGTATTTAAAGAGCAAGCATCGAACAAAATCTGATCTTTGACACCATTGTGGAAGTGGATCATGGCACAAACGAGACAGATTTCTTGGTGATGCCCATCAGGCTGGAAAAGGTAAAAGGTTTGAACCCCACCGATCCACAGTCGGGCATATTGTGTACAAATGGAGTTAATTCTAGAACGTTGTTACTCTTCGCATGAGTGGTTCACCAGCAAAGATCACTCCTAGAGCAAAGTGTGTAATAGTCCACGAGGTCACAGAAGCAAAGGGTACATTTTAGATAAATAAAGGCCTCTCTTGCACGAGTCCTCCATCAGGAGAACACTGAACAGCAATGGGAGGAATTGGCAAGGTTGCAAGGAGAAAGCCACTAAACTCGAAAAAGACCTCCAGAAGGCTTTTGGAGAAACGTTTAGTGATGGATGAGACAGAAATAAAGCATTTTGGTTTAAAGGAAAAGTTCCGTCTGGAATCCCATCTTTGAAACATGGTGGTGGTATTGTGGTTTTGGCCTGTTTTGCTGCATCTGGGCCTATACTCTAAACCTATATTATGAATAATGTCAACAAACACTAAAGGAGAATGTCAGGACATCTCAAAAATTGTGGGTCTTCTATCGAAGTCGATCTATCAGAGAATGGTTACAGATGAATAAAGTCAAGTTTTGGAAAAGCCAAGTCAAAGTCCTGACCTTCATCCAATCGAAATGTTGAAGGACCTGAAGTGAGCAGTTCCTGCGAGGAAACCATCAACATCCCAGAGTGTTTTCCCCTTTTCCCTTCTCTACGTGGAGAACTTGTGTAAAAATATGATGTTTTCCTGTATAGTTATTTAGTGACTCTTCTACAGAAATGCTGGAATAAACCAGAACATCCATATTCTGGCTGCATCCCGACACCAATATACCATACTTAGTAGTTGGTCAGTGACTCTCAGATACTATACAGATCCACACAGTGTGGAGCACAGAGCGTGATCTGAGAGGCCGGTTATGCAGCTGTTATTAAACCTGCTCTTACTGATCTCAGTTCATTTATGAGTCGTTCCGCCGAATGGGTGCCATTTGTTACTCTTAAAAATAAAACTTCATTTTCTGTAGTTTTTGAACACTGAATCTAACAACGCACATATTTCACCATTCATAATGAGTACTGCTTAATCAGGCAATCATGTGACTTGATTACAGACAGGATATAGAGAGACACAACAATGTTAGAAAAAGACTTCTGAAGGATTTTAATCATTATATTTCATTGTAAAGTGTAATGTAAGAGAACAGGGACAGCTAGTGTTCTGGAGTGTTTTTAGTAACGGTTTAAATCGTATACCTTCAAATTTCAGTTGCGTCTCTGTGCAGTCGACACATTGCTAAATAATAGTGTTTTTTACAGTTAATTCTATTATTTATCTATACTGTCCTGAGGACGGAAATCGGAATGGCTCTTGTACGGCACTTTTAGCTGTAGACGTCATCCAAAATCAGAATCTGAGTCCCAGCCAGAGGTGATGGAGGAAGGAACAACTCTTGAGAGAAACCAGGCTCAAACACTGACTGCGTCCTCATCGGATTAAGAACCGCTGTCTAGGTTAAGAACAGAAACCACACCAACCAACCAACCACACGTTCTGACCCTGACCAGGAAAACGCTGCTTCCGAAATATGAATGAGATTCTTAGATTTCTCTGATTTTGTGATGTTGCAGTGCCATCTAGCGGTAACATATATGTATGACACTTATTTTAGCTTGAAATATCAATTCTGATAACAATGCATACTAACGCATAGGCGTAGTTTGGGGGGAACGTGTCCCCCTCAGAGTTTGGATGGGGGTAAAATGTATCCCCCAATAATTCCTTCCCACAGCATCCTTGTGATTTCGTTTCTAACTGTGTAAGTTATTGATTCTGGCGCGAGATTTAGCTACTTTCCAGACCCGAGTTATTTTCGTTTGGTTTTATTCTGTAAAGGACTGATATAATCCGAAATTAGGCAGCATATAAATAAACCTAACGCGTGCCTTTGCAGCCTGTGAAAGAACATGCAAACTCCACACAGGTGGAGTCCAGACTTGGAATTGAACCAGATGTCCTCCGATCCTTTTGTTAAACCACATATCAAAGACGTCCTTTGTTTAACCTCGATTACAGCTCTGGCTGTTTTCAACGTTTTTAATGGCTTGCTTTAGCTGTCGGTGTTAATTGCAGCTTGAAGCACAGCACCGCACACACTGTGTTCCTGTTTGTCTGAAAGCAAGTCCTGCTTAGTCTCCAAAGTCCTCGCGGTTTCCTTACCGAGATGCAAAGCATGCAAATGCATTGCTGAAAAACAAAAGTAAAATGAAATGAGCCCTCTGGAACTGCCGCGTTTGGGAATGCAGCTCAGGGCTCTCTGGTCTGTGCCGGATGCAAATAAAACATGACCTAGCCTTAAAACACTGTAGAGAGAGAAGTGCAAATGCAGCCTTATTATTGTTAACCAGCAAGGTAAAGAAATACGTTGAGAAAGTCAAGACACCTCATTCAACACTCATTATCCAGTTTATGAGTTTCGCTTAGCATTTAGAAGCACTTTGTAGTTCTACAATGACAGACTGTAGTCCATCTGTTTCTCTACATGCTTGGTTCGTCCCCTTTACTCTGTTCTCTAATGATCAGGACCCCCACAGGACCAGCACCGATCAGGGACTGTTTGGCGGTGGATCATTCTCAGCACTGATACAATTGGATCAGGTACAGCAGTGCTGCTGGAGTTTTTAAACACCTCAGTGTCGGTGCTGGACTGAAAATAGTCCAACAACCAAAAATGTCCAGCCACCAGCATCCTGTGAGCACTGATGAAGGATTAGAGGATGACTAACACAAACTGTGCAACAACAGATGAGCTGCTGTCTCTGACTTTACATCTACAAGGTGGAGCGATGAAAGAGATGCATCTAATACAATGGACAGTGAGTGAACAGTGTTTAAAACTCCAGCAGCACTGCTGTGTCTGATCCAATCGTACCAGCACAACACACCAAACTCATGGCTAAATTCTTATCCTACCATCTGAATGTCGCAACAGAAATCAAAACTCATCAGACCAGGCAATATGTTTCCAATCTTCTATTGTCCAGTTTTGGTGATCCCGTATGAGCTGTCGCCTCAGTTTCCTGTTCTTAGCCGAAAGGAGCAGCAACTGGTGTGCTGGCATTCTCTGCTGCTGTAGCCCATCTGCTTCAAAGTTAGCCGTGTTGTGTTCAGAGATGCTCTTCTTCATCCTTCAGTTGTAATGAGTGGTTATATTTCAGTTTATGTTGTCTTTCTATTGAACCTTGAACCAGTCTGGCCATTCTCCTCTGACTGGTCAACAAGACATCTTCACCCAGAGAACTGCCCTCACTGGATATTTTCTCTTTTCCTGACCATTCTCTATAAACCCTAGAGATGATGCTGTGTTACTATTCTACCGGAAAGGCTGAAATTAAAGTTATTGGACATTGGACTTTCAGAGAGACTTCCTCTCAGACCGGGTACAGTTGGCTCAAATCTCTCCACGGCCCTCAAACTCAACACTGGAGCTCCATAGGGCTGTGTGCTGAGTCCACTGCTCTTGTATCAGTATAATTTAATTCGCAGATGACACCACCATGACTGGAATCATCTCTGATGGTGGCGAAACAGCATAGAGGAAGAAGGTCCAAAGGCTGGTGGCGTGGTGTGCCTACAACAACTTGGACATTAACACCTCCAAGACTAAAGAGCTTACTGTAGACTTCAAGAAGAGGAAGTCAGATCTGCAGCCACTCAGGGTTAATGGGGATTGTGTGGAGAGGGTGACCAGTTTCAAGTTCCTGGGGGTGCATATGGACCCTCATATGGATCCTCAGAAGGCTCGATCTAAAGAAGGAACTGCTGACTATGTTCCACCGCTGCTCAGTGGAGAGTGTGCTAACTTATTGCATCTCTGTGTGGTTCTCCAGTTGCACCAACTAAAAACTAGGACTAAAAGACAGTTTTTAAAACAGGGCCATTGCTCTGTTAAATACAAACATGTGACAACATGTGGGTTTGGGGCAATGCCATTTTGTAAAATGTTATTTTATAATATGAAAATTTATATTTAATTTCAACAGGCCAATGTGCAATTTCTTTTTTTTTAATTTTTCATCATTTGAAAGTTTTAAAAGCACTATAACGGCTTTTGTTTTGTTTTGTTTGACTGCAAATATGTATACAAGGTTTAGCTTATTTTATCTTATCTTATTTAATTCAATTCCATATATTTTTACTCTATATTGTCTCACCGGGAGAGAGGGAGTTGCACTTCAATTTTGTTGTTCAAGTGTACAAGTACAATGTGCAATAAGGTTCATTCATTCATTCGTGTTTGTGAGAATCCCAGTAGATCAGCAGTTTCTGAAATACTCAGACCAGCCCATGTAACAGCTACAACCATGCCACATTCAGAGCCACTTAAATCAACTTTCTTCCCCATTCTGATGCTTGGTTTGAACTTCAGCAGGTCCTCTTGACCATGTCCACATACCTAAATGAACCAAATTGCTGCCATGTGATTGGCTGATTAGATAATTGCAATAATAAGCAGGTGCACCTATTGGAGTGGATATTGTAATAAAATTGTGAGTGCCTAAAAGGAGATTTGAGGGTCTTTCCTTTTACTATGGTTGTAGCAGGTCAGTATATTCGCTAGAAACCATTCCAGTGCACACTGGAGGCCTCCAGACAACATCTGCAAATATATTTTTTTAACACGAGACCAAGGCTACGCCTCTGCCTTGCCACCCTGTCCGTAAATATACAGCATTTAGCAGACGCCCTTACAATTGCAGAGCACAGTACAGTCTTACAATGCAAGCAATTGTGGGTTAAGGGTCTTGCTCAAGGACCCAACAGTGGCAGCTTGGCAGAGGTGGGATTTGAACCCTGGACTTTTTGGTCCTCTGTACCTTAACCACTAGGCTACCACAGTGCCTAATATGATTAACAGGAGTGGAGACAAGGCACAACCATGCTGGAGTCCCACACTAAACAAGCCTGGAAGCTTAATTCAAGATAAATGAATTCATTTACATTGCAGGTACGTATAAAAAGCGAAGCTAAAACGCGTCGAAGGTAGCTCAAGATCATGCGCGTAGGCGTCACTTTCTGAAAATTACACTTCCCAGGATGCCCCACTCCGAAACTTGGGCGCGTCACGAGACGGTCGGTGTCCGCGTGTTGGTGTGTCACGTGTGCGTGTATGTATGCGTGTGAAGGAGTGTGTGTGTGTGTATGAGGGAGTGTGTAGTCGTTTCGTTTTGCTTGTGTTGTTGACTGTTGATGTGCGCGAGCTTCATCTTTGCACTACATGATTTCTAAAGTGCACGCGCTCCAGATTTAAGCGCCTGAGCGAAGAATGAGCGATAACGATGACATCGAGGTCGATAGTGATGTGAGTGTTTGGCGTTTTAAACACTTTCAGAGAGACACAGAGGCAAAAAGCCGCTTATTTCACACATTAGTTCTTCCTACCGTGTAGCTTCCTAGCTTAGCCGCTTAGCCTAGCCTCTAACATCATACCGGTGACAGCATTTCCTAAACCGATTAAAATCCTAACGTTTAACCAGAGGGTCCACTGAATGTCTTTCTTGTCGTTGTGAAAAGCTTTCCTGCATTCATAGTCCTCCATAATACCGAGGTGTTGGTCTGCTGTAACAGCAAGTCTAACTGCTTTCTTTCCTTTTTATTTTTACAGGAAGAATCGCCGAGGTTTCACGCAACGGTGCGTAATAACTGAAATTAATCCTCTTTAGCCACAATTGGTGGTAATATCTTCTCTATTTTTCATCCCTAGACCCAGTATTCTCACTGGTACGCACCTTAATTCTAATAATAAGCAAGGTTCGAATGGGCAAATTAACCCCATAGCTGTGTAAAAGATTAAAACGGGGGCGGTTTATCTTATTTGCTATGCCAGCTAAAATAAGACTCTAGATCTGTTCGGTTCCACAAATAATGGAGTCGATTCCACAAGTGATCCCTTCCAAACGCAAGTGATGCGCGATTTCTTAGTATTTCGATTTCGGCGATGTCAACTGTATTTCATTTACAAGCTAAAAGTACCAGCAAGTCATCAGGCTGCCAAACGTAGATCTGTTAACATGGCAGACTTGTTTGAGTCGACTCTGATTCAGTGTGGCAGTCGACTCCGATTCAGTGTACTAGTCGATTCTGAATCCACGTATCACGAGTCGTTGTAATTTCCAAACGTTGAAGACAGGATACGAATGAGAGCTTGTAAACTTTACTGCAGTGTGGTATATTTAAAGCTAATCTAAGCTACAATAAGGTTTAATCTGTATCCTTTATATTCCAGACATGTTTGAGTCGATTCTGGTGTAGTGAATCGAGTGAGTCGATTCCACAAAAAATACATGACATGGGCGAGATCTCGTGCCGTCTCTGTCAGGTGTATTTTGTATACAGGCTAAAATATTTGTCTTAAATCAGACTGTTTTAGCATGAAAATAGCATCACAAATTCGCCTGTGTGTTCAGCGTTTATAAGTAATATTTTGTGAAATTTTAAACGAGTCTCTTGAATCGACTCATTTGAGTGAAATCTGGATTTGGAATCGACTCCATTCCACAAATAGGACATTATTTTAAATGGCTGAACATGCGGTATGAGTTAATAATAAAAGAAACATGCATAATTGAGTAGTATTTTGTATGCCATCATCCATACCCCCATAACTGCTCGATGGGGTTTAGGCCAGGTGATTGTTGAGGAAAGTCCGTGACACGCCTTGAGATCTTTTTTGGCCTTCGAGTAGTTGTTGCAAAGCTCTGTGGTACGTTTTGGGTCATTATCCTGCTGCAGTAGGAGTCCTTCTACATGAAGATCCAACCAAGCATTCTAACTAGTGGCCTCAGACTTTTGTTCCTCAAGGCAAAAGTTAGTAATGAACTTTTTGATGTAGATCTGTTTGAGACCAGAAATGTTTGCAGTTGATTCTGATTCCCAATGTTCACTGGAAAAGGGAAAGTGTTCTCCTCAATATGCTACGTTTGTTCAAGCTTGGGCTGAATCTGTTAACTTTAAGAAATTGACTCCACATGTTCTAAACCCGATGTTTAATTCTTACTGCCTGTAATCAGTCAACTTTTTCTGGAACCGAATCCCAGGTATAAAGCTGTGCTTTCCATCGCAGCCTCCTCAGCCCTGCAGAGTTCTGATTCAGCTTACAGATCTATTTTGAGAAAGGTTTTATGACGGCACATCAGCATGTACGATACACACAGTCCTCAACTGCACAAATCTATTACAATACATCTTCCCTAATAGTCATTCTGGAGAAGCTAAAGGAATCGGATTAACCCTGTAGTGTCACGACACCTTGGGAAAAGAGCTGTATCCTTTTACCCCACATTTCTTCTGGTGAGGTTAACAGGTGGCTACAGATGATGTTTGAGATCGATTTGGCGTGTTTAAGCGTGTCTGTAGTTAAAATGTGAAATATGCTTGACCATGTGGCCTGAGAAAGTTGGATTTTTGCATTTTGTGAGATGCAATCACACGTCTGAAAGAGCTTCCGTCTCAGACTTTCTGCAAACCAAAACTGAAACTGTGCTTTTTCCATTGACCATCAACCCAGTGCCAGTTCCTTGTCCAAGACTGGCACAAAGAGGACACAGTAGCCAAAAATGTCCAGCCACCAGCATCCTGTGAGCACTGATGAAATAATAGAGGATGACTACACAAAACTGTGCAGCCACAGATGAGCTGCCGCCTCTGACTTTACATCTACAAGGTGGAGGAGATAAAGTAGATGTGTAATAGAGTGCACAGTGAGAGAACAGTGTTTCCAACTCCGGCAGCACTGCTGAGAATGGTCCACCACCCCAGATGGTACCTGATCTGTGGTCCCGATCACACACAGTGTGTCGTGTAAGTCATGTGGAATAGTGCCATCTCCTTGTTTACATCAGCGGACATGTACTGACTCATTAGTCAAGACCTACGAGCTCATGACCAGGCTGTGGGTTCAAATCTCAGCCCTGCCGTGCTTGATCCAGGCCCATGACCTTAAACTGGGCTCAGCTCTGGATGAAAAAGCGTAAACTAGTTAGTGATGAGGATTGGCTGATCACACTTAAGTGAGCACTAGATTAATCAGGTAATTATTAACGCGTCATTAATGTAGACATACTGTAGTTCTGTAGCATGTTTTCAGTGTCACGCTGCTCGAGGCTGTAGCCAGACTTGGGTGGTTTCTAGATGGCCTACAAACACTGTGGTGTCATCAGGTGACCTCTTGTATAACACACACTTCCCAGTGCGTGCCAGGGCACTTTAGATGTTGATATATCGAGTCATGTGACACTTCGGGACGTGCGTGCAGCGTTAACTGTTTTGCTAGGACACGCCCGGGTGCTGTAGATGGTGCACGCCCTTGTGTTTGTTCTTGTGCATCACCTAAAACGATTTGGCACCTGCTACTTTACATTCCAAACACACTCTGTGCAGGCAGGGATAGAGATAACCGAAACCAAAACTACATTAACGCCGAAACGAAAGCAAGTTTTTTGTGTTTATCTACCTTTATTCCTGTTGTAGTAGGTGATAATGGCTTAATCTCCCTGCATTTTCCAGTGGCACTGCATTTCTATACAAATATTTGTGCCTCCTTGTCTTAACTTTCGTTGATTTGCAACATGATTTACGTTTAGTCTTTTAGCAACTTCTCAGAATGTTCAGTCTTGCTTTCATCCGACCAGAATATCTTGTTTCTCAGTCTGGGAGTTCTTTAGATCTTTTACTGAGCAGAGGTTTCTGTCTGAACTCTCTGCCTTAAAGCCCAGATTGGTGGAGTGCTGCACTCATGGTTGACCTTCTGGAATTTTCTCCCATCTGTGCACAGGATCTCTGAAGCTCAGCCAGAGTGACCATTGGGTTCTTGGTCACCTCTTACCAAGGACCTTCTTCCCGTTACTTAGTTTGGTGGGGTGGCAGCTCTAGGGAGAGTCCTGGTTGTTTCCATTTAAGAATTATGGAGGTCACGGTGCTCTTGGGAACTTTCAGTGCAGCAGATGTTTTTGGAGCCTTCTCCAGATCCTCCACACAATCCTGTCTCTGAGCTCTACAGGCAGGTCTTTCCTCTTCATGGCTTGGTTTTTAGTCTGATCTGCACTGTTAGCTGTGAGACCTTAGGGTTTTTGGATTCAATTTTAAACATCAGACACACCTTATGACTCCAAACCTCGGTCTACGACTAAAAAAATATTAACGGCAAATAACACAGATTTCACATCACAGACAAGTTCAAGCAAACCTTTCCATAAACCGCAAATAATTCGCTGTACTGTGTTGATTTTTCCCAATGGAGCGTATCCAGATATCTACTGAATTTGGAAGTATTATAGTACTATAGGGACTGTGGTAGCATAGCGGTTAAGGTACTGGACTCTGGAGCAGAAGGTCCAGGGTTCAAATCCCACCTCTGACAAGCTGCCACTGTTGAGCAAGACCCTTAACCTACAACTGCCTGGACTGTAAGACTGCATCAATTGTAAGTCGCTCTGGATAAGGGCGTCTGCTAAATGCTGTAGATGTAAATGTAAGTGTTACCAAATTTTGAAACGCTCAACATTCTGGTCACTG
Source organism: Ancistrus triradiatus (assembly GCA_025084515.1). NCBI lineage: Eukaryota > Metazoa > Chordata > Actinopteri > Siluriformes > Loricariidae > Ancistrus > Ancistrus triradiatus. Next base: position 70,577 of record JAJAGP010001577.1, on the reverse strand, counting down.
AATCTTTAGTTAATCCCAATTTACAGTACTGTGTGTCATTAGGAAACGCTAACCCAAATCCTAGTTTTAACTCTCTTGTTGCACCCTTGATGACTCGCTCGTGCCTGATTAAGTCCTCAGCTCGGTCTGTCAGCATGGAGACACAAGGGGGCAAGTACGAATGTCAAAGCGATTAGTACCAGGTACTTGTCATCTTAGGACGTACAGTAGGGCTACAGAACATGTACACACAGCCGATTTGGTTTCGTTTCAGTATGTTAAAAATCCTTATCAGATAAAGGCGTCAGCAGAATCAGATTACTGTACTTTAGGTCTAACAGTTGTGTAAGCTTTGTATATGCACAGATGAACGTACCGACACACACACCTCTAGGACAGCATGATGGTCATTAAAACACACAGCCAGTCACTTAGACATGAGAGGCGGCTGCTCATACAATCACAATTTCCCATACGCACACAGATAAGAACTGAATATTTAGTCAGCCACTGATTGTGCAAGTTCTCCTACTTAGACAGATGAGAGAGGTTCTGTAATTTTCATCATAGCTACACTTCAGCTATGAGAGACAAAATGAGGGAAAAAAAAATCCAGGAAATCACATTGTAGGATTTTTATCATATTTTTAATTGTAAATTTATGTGGAGAAAATAAGGATTTGGTCAATAACAAAAAATTCAACTCAAGGATTTTGTAACATAATTTATTTGTTGTAAATGACAGAGATCAAACGTCTCCTGGTCAAGTCAAAAACCAAGGGTTGGCACACACTGTAGCTGGTATTTTTGGCCCATTCCTCCATGCAGATCTCCTCTAGAGCAGTGATGTTTGTTTTGGTTCAACACAGACTTTCAACTCCCTCCACACATTTTCTATGGGGTTGAGGTCTGGAGGCCACTTCAGGACCTTGCATGCTTTTTACGTTAGCCACTCCTTCGTTGCCCGAGCGGTGTGTGTTAGATCGTTGTCATGCTGGAAGACCCAGCCACGTTCCATCTACAATGCTCTCACTGATGGAAGGAGGTTTTGGCTTTAAAACTCACATGATACATGGCCCCGTTCATTCTTCCCTTAACACGGATCAGTCGTCCTGTCCCCTCTGCAGAAAAACAGCCCCAAAGGCATGATGTTTTTCACAGTAGGTATGGTGTTCTTGGGATGCGACTGAGCATTCTTCTTCCTCCAAACATGACTACCAAAAGCGTTTCATCTGACCAGATGATATTCTCCCAATCCTCTTCTGGATCATCCATATGCTCTCTGGCAAACTTCAGACGGGCCTGGACATGTACTGGCTTAAGCTGGGGGCACGCCTGGCACTGCAGGATCTGAGTCCCTCTCAGCGTAGTGTTACTGATGGTAGCTTTGTTACTTTGGTCCCCAGCTCTCTGCAGGGTCATTCATCAGGTCCCTCCGTGGTAGTTCTGGGATTTTTGCTCACCGTTCTCATGATCATTTTGACCCCACGGGATGAGATTTTGCATGGATTGGCACCCAGATCAAGGGAGATTATCAATGGTCTTGTATGTCTTCCTTTTCTTACAATTGCTCCCACAGTTGATTTATTCACACCAACCTGCTTGCCTATTGTAGATTCACTCTTCCCCAGCCTGCTGCAGGTCTACAATTTTTCTTCCTGGTGTCCTTCATGGCAGCTCTTTGGTCTTGGCCATGGTTGAGTTTGGAGTCTGACTGTTTGAGGCTGTGGACAGGTGTGTCTTTTATACAGATAAACGAGGAGTGCCATTAATACAGAAGAGCTTCAGAAGAAAGAAAAAGTTACAGGTCTGTGAGAGCCAGAGAAATCTTGCTTGCTTGTAGGTGACCAAATACTTATTTTCCACCATGATTTACAATTAACTTCTTTTAATTGGTCACTCTGAATTGGCTCGCCTTGTGTCTGGTTGTGACGTTTAATAAAAACTAATAAGCAAACACACAGAGCATACTGCTTATCAAAACACAAACACACTTCAACGAGAGAACGGCGGCATTGCTATGGACAGAGCCATGCAAAACTAAAACAGAGTACAGCTATTTCATAATCAGTTTATTTTTATTGAATAGAAAAGTGTAGATATGATGTAATTGCTTATTTCCCCATTTTTGTTGTTACAGCAAAGTAAGGAATTATTTTTAAAAAGTCAGAAAAACTTGAAAATGAACCGAATCTGGAATAAAATTGAAGTCCGATTTCAGAGCACGTTCCTATGGCAACCAGCTTTGGGCATGTCCAACCAGTCTGCTGCCTAGAAGAAGCTTGTTTGTTCTGTCAGATGTGAATGAGTGTGTGACTTTCACTTCTTCCGAGGTACAGTCCAAACAAGGTTTTGCCCAAGAGCCCAACAGGGTCAGCTTGGCACTGCTGGAACTTGAACCCTCAAACTATCTGGTCAACAGTCGGCCGCCTTACCCGACGCGCCTCCCCAGCCCCTGGACTTTTGGTGCTCGCTGAGCGAGATTGGAGTCGAGATGTCTGTGATCTCCTCCGAGTCCCTTTATCTTTTCTTCTTAGAGGAAGAGCTTTTGTTGGAGTCAAACTGAGACGTCGCTACAGTTATTGGACAGCGAGTAGGACAGGCACCTCGGCGTCTCCTGACTCATTAGTGCATCTGCTCGAGTTTGTTTAGACGTTTTTGTTATGTCTGGTTGCATGAGATAAAGGCCACGCGTCCTAAAATGACTCGAAGCTGGTTCATGACACGCTGAACAATGGGCCTGCCCTTCCTCCAGCTGCACAGCACAAAGGTATTAACGTAGGCTCGTAGACGTACCAGTTCAGAGCCGCGCCCTCCCATATGTTGAGTCAATAGAGTTAGGATCAGGAACCAGTGGTCAGGCTTTGTTGTTTTTACAAAGAAACAGGTGAAACAGGCCACTGCTGATGAATCACTGGAGCGCAGGGTTGTGTAGGTAATTTTGGCCAAGCCTTGTGACTCTCGTCTCTGTATGGGAGGGACGTGTTCAGTTTCTGATATCGATGCACCGAAATAAATCTGTAACCGAAAGAAAACCGAACAAAATGTAATGTAAATGTATTTTTTTTTGTCTCTGTGGAAGACTTAAAACTAAAACATGATTGAATTAGCTGTTAAATATGTATATGTTTTGACCGTGTCGTTGCAGGCAGACAAACGAGCTCATCACAATGCACTGGAGCGCAAACGCAGGGACCACATCAAAGACAGCTTTCACAGCCTCCGCGACTCGGTGCCTGCCTTACAAGGAGAAAAGGTGGGTCAAGATCACTCAAGCTCGACGTGTTCCAGGCTGGCTTTAGCGCACTAGTACAGCTTTAGAGTTGTCTGTGAAGCTGGAGAGAGACGGTCAGGACGATTTGAATATTGAAATGAGCCCATACAGGATCGTCTGTGCCAGCTAGAGGGTCCGAGTGATTCCAGTGCCTGATTCCTGATGCTGGTTAACATTGGGGCTTTGACTTCCAGTCTGGCAGAGATCTGCTGCAGAGATTATAAACCGTTAGAGGTGAACAGTGGGTTTGTTCACTGTATGTTCTGCTGAACCGCCACACAGTGCTGCTGCATTTCTCTCGAATTTGCCTAGACGAGGCCTGGTAGGAACGTCTTCCTGGTGTCTGGTGGACAGGTTCCACGTTTAATCCTAATTCCTCTTAAATGCATTTTCACCCGCCCCCTTATAAATGACCAATTCATTTTAGCAATAAAATTAAATAATCATAAGCAATAATAGTTACATCAGACATGACGATTACTGTAAACATAAGGTGCTGTTCACTCAAAGGAAAACTGCATATTATTTCCTAACCTTCCATTAAAAAGGCAAGAATTTCTACGCCGTGAAGAGTGAATAATAGAACTGTACACTCAGGACCATCAGCTATTTCGCTTAATGAGGAAAAAAACAATAAATATTGCTCATAATATCGGACCGATGCCGATATATCGTGCGTCACTAGCACGTTATTGACGGTGTTACTTTGTCACTCTCTTGCAACAGGCCTCTCGAGCTCAGATCCTAGACAAAGCCACAGAGTACATCCAGTACATGCGACGGAAAAACACCACGCACCAGCAAGACATCGACGACCTGAAGAAGCAGAATGCTCAGCTGGAGCAACAAGGTAGGAAGCACCAGGCCCCTGAGAACAGCATGTTAACAGCCGAAATCATTAACACAGAGCTTGTTTTGTAATGGTGTTGAAAAACCAGGTGATTCAGTGAGTTATGGATTGAAAGTGAAAAGTAAGAGCAAAACACTTACTCTATTGGCGAACTCTGGGCGCTAGCATAGCTGCTACGCTAACTGCACTCTGTGTTTCCTTTCGGTTGGCTCTAAGCTTTTTAGGACAGTAGTGTAGATGTAGAAGTAAATATAAACACACACACAGTGGGGATCTGCACTTCACGGGCTATTGTGAACCTGAATCACTGTATTGAATCGTGACTCATGAATCGTTTCAGCTGATACAGCTTGTATACAAGTTTAAGCAAGTGAGGCCGGTATCGAGGCAAATTTGTCTGGTCAGAATGGGTTGAGAACCGATTTCGATGACTTCTGAGGTGGTCGAGAACCGAGGTCCACTGTATATGAAGTCTGATCTAGCTGTTCAGACGGAGTCACATTGCCATGTATTGGATTTCAGTATGAAAGTGGCCCAGATCGGAACCGAATGTCAGGTTCAATGCGTTTTGGGGCACTGAATCCCAAAAATAACACGTCTCGGCCAATCAGATTGCGGAGTCAGAACGAGCTGTGGTATAATATTGATTATTGTCCCAAGCCTACAAGCCATCATTAGAGTGTACTGCATCTCTGCTCTATATACATATATATATGGTGAATGGTGTGGTTGTTTTGGTACTAATCCGGTTCCATCCTTGGTCCCAGTTCGTGCACTGGAGAAGGTGAAGGGGAGCACTCAGCTGCAGGGCGGCTACTCCTCCTCAGACAGCAGTCTGTACACTAACCCTAAAGGCAGCACCGTGTCCGCCTTCGACGGCGGCTCCGACTCGAGCTCGGAGTCCGAACCGGAGGAGCCGCCCACCAGGAAGAAGATCCGCATGGAGGCCAGCTAAGAGCGGCACCACTTCCAGCTTCTCCTCGCCGAAGGACAGGAGAGGCACCGCAGTGCCCCTTTAACCTCCTCCGTCCCCCCGTACTCTCCTCCGTCTGCACCGATCAGAGGCTCCGCCCCCTCCCGTTTCATGCGCTTTGCAGCTTCCTGTGTGCCGGGCCGGGCCGAGGGAGGAAGACTTGCTCCAGGAAGACTCTCTGTCCCGCGTCCCGGCACACGCAGCATCTTCACCCCAAAACGAGGCAGCTTTACAGTTTCAGGACACGCTTTGTACCCTCATCCATACGAAGGAGGGGACGAGGCCCACGGCTCCGAGCACTGCTATATATTTCTGTCGTCCGTGTCGTGTACTTCTACTTACCCTAATTTCCAAGGAGGCCATCTTTCCCACTCTTCCTACTTAACCTCAAGAGAATGTGAAGCAGCTGACGGGCGCAGCATCCCCACCACTGACGAACCGAATCAGAATCCAAATCGAATGGCTGGCAAATTTCTTTTGAACTCCTTCAGGCCGAATGTTCAGATCCGTATCGTTTTGGCTTGAGCCAGCGATTAGGCTGACCTGCGTGTTTTTTATAAAGGTTAATTTATAGCCTACAGTGCCCACTTCTGTACTTGTTTTATATTCGAATGCGATCTTTCCGGAAGCTAAATTCGCTGTTGTTTTTGCCTCGGTAGAGAGCGTCCAGGGGTGCGCCTCGAATTCCAGTGAGCAAAAAAAAAGCGTCGTGAATTCTGAGGACAGATTTAATTGCAGATTGACGTGTGATGCAGCCAGTCCTGAGTGTGTAGGAGATGTAAGTATATATATTCAGTTATGACAGTACGTACCGAACAGCGCTTCGATTGATTGGATTAAATGGAAACTATCGCTACGTTGTCCATACTGCCAACAACTGAGGTCTATCTTTATTGTGAGACTATAAATAAACTATTTTATCCTTCACACAGCGCTCCAGACTCGTCTTTGTTCATTTAAGGCCTCGTCAACGCCTATTCAAGACAGGTTAGAAGTCCGAATTGTTCGAGCGATGAGCCGCTATCATGCCAGTAGGGCCCAAAATCTCTGAGGAATATTTCCAGGACCTTCTTGAACCTCTGCCACCAAGAATTAAAGCAGTTCTGAAGACAAAATAGGGGTCCAAGCCAGTACTAGCACCTAATAGTGAGATATTTACAAACTTTATCAAAACACAAACATTTTTTGACGACTTTTTGGATTTTCGGTTTCAGCCAAGCACTTTTATTTCAGTCCCTGCCTTTGTATAATAGTTACCAATCAGAACCGCCAGTAAAAGCAGCTGTACCATCGTGAACATAAACGAGTCGAAGCCTTCATGTCCCCAGCCCTGTAAGGCAGCGGTACTAAAACCTCAGAACACGTTACAAAAGCTGCCGGGTGCAAGTACAAGAAGGTAGCAGAGATCTGGTACGAAAAGCCGCGTAAATCATTATAAACCCCAGCACTGATCGAGTCGTCCATCTGCACGTGCGAACTGCAGTTCTTCCCAGCACAGATTTTCACTACAGCGAAGTTAAGACGCGAGGTCCCCGCTCGTTCCCGTCCCTTCAGATTTCAAAAACCTTATGCTTGGTCTCCAGCACCGGCATCTGCTCCTCTGTCGGCTGGTACTGGGAGCTGGTGGAAATGCTGGATGGCTTGGGCCACTTTGTCGGGGCAGATGTTGTACACCGGGTGAGTCGGTGCCTGGGGGCAGAGATAAAAACCATGCAGAGAGTAAATACAAATGCAATGTAGAGACCCCTGCTGGGCTGTAATGGACTGGTGTCACACCCAGTACGTCCTAGGACAGGCTCCACCCCTCCGTGACTGCATTTAACCTGGACTCGATAATCCCCAGAGATATGCGTCTATACTCTATTCATTACGTTTATTTTTTAATTACACTGGTTTCTTATATTCTTTCATTTTTATTTGCTATACTCACCGGACACGCGTAATAGAACGTAATGCCTGCAAAAATTCGGACGAGAATTTCCTGTACACTGGGATTTCCGACCCCTGCAAATTCAGCCACTTTCTTCACACGATGGCCCAAATGTAAGCCCTCCTTTTTGCCAATCGTTAACATCCACTGCACTGTACCACCTCTTCTCAATCTACGTAACCCCTCACACTCGTGGGTATTTATAGCCTGATCATCCTCGTGCAACGCCATCTGCAGGAGCCTGAAGTTACTACCACCTTAAACACGCAAGGTGACTCGTTTTATATTCTCCATTTTATTTAACTTTCATTTTTACATAAAAATCTAGACTGCCCAAGGCAGTTGGGTCCCTTTTTGAGTCTTGGTTCTCCCAAGGTTGCTTCTGTATAACATTCAGGGAGTTTTTCCTTGCCACTGTCGGCCCAGGCTTGCTCATTCAGGGCTTGAATCGTCTTTGGAGACGATGCTCCATTGTAAAGAGCGATATAGAAATAAATCTGGCTAAGTCGATTTTGCCACGACATTAATTTAATGTTTTGACTATTTTCAATAGAACTTAAAAACAGGCTTGTCCTAGAGACATTAGCTACTAACACACTAGTACCAGCACTGCTAAAGTCCACGAAAGGGGATTTATTAGAAGCAAGCCTAGTCCAGGTGAACATCCACAGCGCAGCAGGTACTAACAGTGTAGAGCATTCATAATTCATGGTGGTGTATGAATGCAGTAACTGATAACTGCCAGGTAACTCAGAATCACTCTTTAGCATCTGCTGCACATTGTGTGTGTGTGTGTAGCTCTTACCAGTCTGTTCTCCTCTTTACCCAGGATCAGCTCGTGGTGGTGATCTTTGTTCCCAAAGTGCTGTGCTATCGAGAGTCCACTCAGACAGTAGCACGTGTGGTAGAAATCCCTTGATCTGAAACGCAAACATTGTAAAATACAGTCAAACCCCGGAATCTCAACTCAAAGCAACAGGAATCCTGCTATAACCTAACCTACGAGGTATCACAACCTCCCCCTCAAATCACTAACCCACTATGACGAACCCACCCAGAATCATGACAGTGGTGTTACCGATTACATCAAAGGGTTAAATGGGGCATTTCGGAAATGATTGAGTGCAATATTATCATAAGCCAAATAGCAGTCCCAGTTTTGCAGGTCAAGCGCACAAGTGTCTGAATGTTATGCTGATGAGCCTTGAAGCCCAGCTCCCTTTTCATGCTCATTATAGGTTCTGCTTGCTCACACACACACCGGCGGTGGCGTTCAGCTGAAAAAGCAAAAGTGTTGCTTGTAAGTGTATCCTGTAAAGGGGGGAAAATCATCATCTATGGCTAAAACCAGTAAACGCTGAGCAAATGGAGATATCTTGCCCACAAATAGCTGGTTGACCTTTTCAGATAAACCCTACATACAGCATTCTGTTGTCCGTTCTGCATTCTGTGCATCAGTTGTGGGCAGGATGAATTTCTACTCACTTGCCAGGTTTATCCAGCAAGCCGCCTCCAGGGTTCTGGCAGCAGAGCAGGATGTACTCCTGCAGGGCCTGCTGCTCAAACATCCACCTGCTCCTGCTCAGCGGCAGGTCTCCTAAAAACAGCAGCACAGAAAATTTTAACTTAGGTACAGTCTTTGGACGAAAATGCAATTTAGTTTTAGTCATAATTTAGTCATCTGAATTGTTTTTAGTTATAATAAGATTAGTCGACAATCTGCAGTAGCTTTAGCGGACTAAAATATGAAATGTAAACAATCTGCTTCAGACTCGGCGTGGACATTCAGCAGATATTTTAGAATAGAATCAAGTTGGAATGAATGATATTATAAGATCTAATTAAGAGATAAGCTCAGGTCTGTATGCATGCATTATTATAATACCTGTACACAGTGAAGTGGTCACCAAAACTCAATTTCCATCAAAGCTCTCCTTCAAACTCGGTGTGGACCCTCATGAGGTATTATACAATAGAACCAAGTTTTATGGGATGGGATGACAATCAGGTGTGAGTGGGCACCCTGTTTTATTTAAAGAACAGGGATCTATCAAAGTCTGCTCTTCACAACACGTTTGTGGAAGTGTATCATGGCACGAACAAAGGAGATTTCTGAGGACTTCAGAGAAAGAGCTGTTGATGCTCATCAGGCTGGAAAAGGTTACAAAACCATCTCTAAAGAGTTTGGACTCCACCAATCCACAGTCAGACAGATTGTGTACAAATGGAGGAAATTCAAGACCATTGTTACCCTCCCCAGGAGTGGTCGACCAACAAAGATCACTCCAAGAGCAAAAAATTTGCGTGTAATAGTTGGCGAGGTCACAAAAGGACCCCAGGGTAACTTCTAAGCAACTGAGGGCGCCTCTCTCACATTGGCTAATGTTAATGTTCATGAGTCCACATCAGAAGAACACTGAACAACAATGGTGTGTATGGCAGGGTTGCAAGGAGAAAAAGCCACTGCTCTCCAAATAGAACATTTCTGCTTGTCTGCAGTTTGCTAGAGATCACGTGGACGAGCCAGAAGGTTATTGGAAGAATGTTTTGTGGACGGATGAGACCAAAATAGAAAACTTTTTTTGTGTTTAAAAGAAAAGCGTTATGTTTGGAGAAAGGAAAAAACACTGCATTCCAGCATAAGAACCTTATCCCATCTGTGAAACATGGTGGTGGTCGTATCATGGTTTGGGCCTGTTTTGCTGCATCTGGGCCAGGATGGCTTGCCATCATTGATTGGAAACAATGAATTCTGAATGATATCAGAGAATCTAAAGGAAAAATGTCAGGACAATCTGTCCATGAAACTGAATCTCAAGAGAAAGGCGGGTCATGCAGCAAGACAAACGACCCTAAGCACACAGGCCATTCTAACCAAAGAATGGTTACAGAAGAATAAAGAAGTTCAATGTTTTGGAAATGGCCGAGTCAAAGTCCTGACCTTAATCTAATCAAAATGTTGTGGAAGGGACCTGAAGCGAGCAGCTAATGTGAGGAAACCCACCAACATCCCAGAGCTGTTCTGTACGGAGGAATGGGCTAAAAATTCCTCCAAGCTGGGTGTGCAGGACTGATCAACAGCTACAGGAAACGTTTAGCTGCAGTTATTATTGCTGCACAGGGGGGGGGTCACACCAGATACGCTCCAGAATTATCAGCCTCGGTAAAAGATGAAAGTAAAAACGTTATGAAAATGTCTTTGTGGTCAATTAGTTAATTCTTACATACTTTCACAAGGCTGCCCAAAGAGGTTGGGTCCCTTTTTTATTTGACTTCTTCTTTAACCATCTTGTGTATGTAATTAAGCACTCAAAAAGCTTCTTTATGAGTGTTCACTCTGATCTGTTTTTTGTTGTGTGTGTGCTTTGGGCTCGGTCTGTTGTCCCTTAGTCTTAGTGAAAAAAAACACCAGACAGGCCATAATGCCAAGATTCTGAAATCTGGAAAAAAAAAAAAAAAAAAAGAGTTTCCAGTCCCATGGGTTTATTTCGCCCATTTACCGGTTTGGTGTCAGGGCGAAATAAACAGCAAACGCATAGACAAACTGCCAAAAAAAGCTTTCTTACCATCGTTAAAGAGCGCTCTGTGGAGCAGCGGCAGCAGGCCTGCCTGCCAGAAGGAGTAACAGCCGTCCACTAGTTTATTGCAGCGGCCCTGGAATCCACCCTCATATCTCATCTGCCTGCTGGTGACCCAGCGCTGCGGGCACAGACACACAACGTAAAGTCTTCTTTATATACAGGACACTCCCTCAGGCCACTTCAGTATGATTAGCTACCTTGGGAAAATGTGATGAATGGCCAGGCAACTTCTCACCAAGCTATGCATCATGAGATTCTGTTTTCTCTCTGAGCTCTTCCCCCGGTACCAGTTCTAGTCCACACACTAACACGTTCTCCAGTTAACACTAACCAGTTTCGACTCCACCCAAGCTATTCTTCCATCATCAGTTCCAGTCCTCATACGGTTACTCGGACCACATTATATTCTCTATTTTATCATTCTCCTAACAATATCTTTAATTTATTACAGTCTATAATATACTTTATTCATTATATTTTTCTTTAAACATGTTCATGTTTAGCTTCTGCTCATTTAAACTATTACTATAAACTTGTTAATTAGGTAACTAAGTTTAAGTTTCGCATACGTCATCTAGGCTGCCCAAGGAGGCTGGGACTGAGTCTTGGTCCTGGCAAGGTCTCCTCCTTGGAACATTTAAGGAGTTTTTCCTTGCCACTGTCATCCCAGGCTTGCTCAGTTAAGCCTTTGGGTCTGTAGAAATAAATATGACTTTTCTAGATCAACTATAAACATTTGTAGAGCTGCAAGGTACTGAGCTAAATAATTGCTTATAACTGTTGCCAATATAAATTCTTAGCCAGTTTAGAAACAAAGCGTTGTTTGTCCTACTTTTATGAAGAACCCATTCTAAATCAAGGAAACAAGCTCCCTGTACATATAAACCTGTAAAATCGAGCTTCTCCTTAGTCATGCACAGGTTCTCAACATGAACAAACTACAGTTTAATGGAAGAGCGCGGCTATACTATGCAACAAATAAGCTTATCACAGTGTGCTAAAAATCGGCTATCGTATCGGCCCAAGACATTCAATATCGGTGCATCCCTAGTGTAAATGAAAGATTATATTTTGTATGACTAACTCACCAGTAGCAACTTTAAGTCTTTATGGTCTTATATAACACAACAAACTCTCAAAGATTTACAAAAACCAGGCCTGTATGGCAGTGTAGCAAGAATGGAGCCTGCTGAATGACTTGCCTTCTAGCAGGACGACAATCCCAAACACGCTGCCAAATAAACAGCACAGTGGCTTCATGATGCGGATGTGAAAGTCTGACTAAGGCAGAGCCTGACCAAAGTTGATTGGAAATCTGTCGACAGATCTGAAGAGAGCAGTCTGTTGCCACTCTCAACAAAATCTGACTCAACACAAACAATTCTGCAAGGAAGACTTCAGGGCAAAATCTGTTGTCAGATACATATCCAGACATATGGAAGGCTGAAATTGAAATAAAGTGTCTATGAATATAAACGGGGGCTGATCGCTTTTCCAACCCTGCTAGAGTTCATTTTTAGATCCGTTCCCATTTTTCTTGTTACTGAATACAAGGTCAATAAAGCTGTACATAACTCACTATATCCAACTAACTAAATCCAACTACTGTAATTAAAATTTGGCTAACGGTAATCCCTTTGCAGAGTCGATGCGCGTTTAAGAGGTTCAGATGTTCATTCAGACTTTCCACACTTCCTGTAGCCTGTGGTTATTAGATCCCAAGCAGCTCATATCACACTCTCGCCTCCCTTCTTCCTGGCAAGCTACAAACACTGAGACCTGGCATCCTGCCCAGCAAGACTTCAGAGTTTGGTATTTCAGACACACAGCAAATGTCCCTCAGGTTTAAGCCTACTGGCTTCCTCTGTGACTACCAGTCTTATCTCCAGAACACTTTCTCCAGCTGGACATCATTTTCAGTGTCAGGGAAGTTTAGGCACGATGTGATAAAAATGTTGGGCAGAAAACATGGCGTTAACAAGCCTGCAGAGAGCCTGGATGGTTCAACAATGCACAATCAAAAACCGGCTCACTGCGCGGTGTTTGGAGTACGAGTGCTGGTTCATTTTCCAGCAATATAAAAGAGACATGAAAAAAGGAGAAAGGAAGAGTGGCTGAAGCCCCATTCCAGGCACAATGAGGCCGTTGTTAAAGCCAATTGACACAGAATATGATTCTAAACTCTCATCTCTCACAAAGCAAATAGCCCTTCCATTGTAAGCCACAGGACTCTGGTCAAACATGGAGGAAGTTCAGGGTCTCATCGTGTTCCAGCTCAGGTCTGCAGCAGCATCACTGACTCGCCGTGTCAGGTCAGTTTGTGTCTCATATATATATATATATATATATATATATATATATATATGAGACACAAACTTCAAACCTTAATATGAAATAATCAAGTTACTCATTTTCTCCTCTATATACTGCGTTTCAGTCTCCACAAAGTGTTCAATAGCCGTTTCGCTGCCTTTAACAGTCTGTGGTTGCCAGATCCAGCGAGTAAAAGAAATGCTAAAGTCTATGGAAAGAGAGGCCAAATAAAGTCAGGTCTTTAAAAATGCATGGACCTGGCAACCATGGGATTTAAAATGATTATAAAGACCGATTATAATTGGGTAACTGGTGTACATGCAATGAGTAATCTGATTACTGGAATAAAATCCAGCTGTCTATCGGATTTTAAAATCTGATTTGTAGATCGGAGTATGCTGTATAGATAACCGCTTGAATAATCAGATTCAACTGCAGAAATCCGATGATCGGATTATTAAGTGCACGTAAAAGCGCTCAATAGCTCGGATTTCTACTTCGCAATCTAAACTTCAAACCCATTACTATTTCCATAATTATAATTTAATTCTTGTTATTTAAACCTTACTTAAGAGTCTCCCCAAAAAGTGTTTGGTAACCATATGGAGATTGCTGTCAGGTTTCATTTCAGGGTTGCCAGAACCCAATGATTTCAGGCATCCGGGCAGCCGCCAGCGGACTGAGCAGAGCAGCAAGGGTCTAACCATTTTGGTTTTCACTTTCAATACATTATTTGATCAATTACACAATACTCAACACTTTATTGTAAAATAAGCTTTGCAGTACTTATTTGTTTGTATAAGCTTGGCATTAATTATGTAGTATAACTAATGAATTATGCAATTTAACTCTAGTCGGAACATAAACCCATCGCAAGTCAGGGAGAAACAGCTCCCAAAAACCTGCAAAACGCAACTTGGTTTCCAATATTTGTAGGTGAATTCACAGAAAATAATCCCGAAGATGCTTAGAAGAAGTGGGTGTGGCAACCAGGCCCTTCTGGGACAACATGGCAAGGAAAAGCTCCCTAAAAGTGGTGAGGAAAAAACCCTGGTAGAAGCATGTGACCTCCTCGGGCAGTCTAGATGCATGTAAGAATTAAATTAGATAATTCACTTTATAAACATAAATGATAAACAGACAGAAGCTAAATGGCTAAATGGAATAAAGAATATAATAAACAAAGCAGGTAATCTAGTAAAGTACATACAATAAAAGAGAGAATATGTGGTCCAGAATGACAGGACGCTGACTCACTAATAAAGCCTTGAGGTCCAGCAGGTGCTCCTTTCCGAGGATGACCAGAGCTGCTGTACCGCAGAAGGTGTAGCCGCCGTGAGCCTCCAGGCCAGGGGTCCCTCCCAAACCGCCCTCCCAATTCTGACAGCTGGAGGAACACAGCGTGTTTACATGCACATTTAATACAATGATTAACAGACTTTAAAGTTACCATTTATGTTCAAGTACTCATACAAATGGCAGACCCCAGTAACCCTAGCAGTGCCAAGCTGCCACTGTGGGCCCTGAACATATCACTGAGCATCTGTACTGAGGATCCTGTGCAGTCTGTTAAGTCAGGGCTTCAGACATACAAATAAGTTAAGGAGCTGTGTAAGATACCTGAGGATCCAGTTGTGTGTTCCCTCAAACAGTGTCGGTGTGATGATGTTGGTGAGGGAGGCCACCGACGCTGCGCAGTACGCACTCCTGGACAGCCCCGGGGAAGCACAGACAGCAGCAGTCATACTTCATGCGCTCATACTTTGTTTTATACTATTTGTATCTACAGTTCTAGGTACACAGGGCATTTTATTGTTGTCCTCGGTTTTTCTTCTTCCACACATTTCTGCACTTAATTTCTGCTCGACCCGCTTAACGTACAGACACGGTTCAAACAGCGTTATGTAGATGATCGCTCTGTGGGGGGCGCTATGACATTTGGAGTCGATCCGATTTATTGTTTTTAATAGATTTAAGTTTGAAAATAAAAATCTCCCAGAGAAATGCATTGAAGGAATGTTCAGATTCAAATCCTAACGACAAAATTCAAACTGGAACTGAAATCAATGATGTCATGACTTCACTTGACCAAAATTATTGGGACAAGACTGCCGCACGCAGCCAAAAGTATCGGGACACGCCGACAGTCGTGGCCAAAAGTACTGGGACGCGCCCCCGCACACGGCCAATAGTACTGGGACGTGCCCCCGCACACAGCCAAAAGTATATGAACACGCCCCCGTACATCTCCAAAAGTACAGGGACACACCCACGCCCGCGCCCGAAGGTATTGGGACACGCCCGCGCCCGAAGGTATTGGGACACGCTCCCCACCCGGCCAAAAGGATTGAGGCATCCCAGCACATGGTCAAAAGTACTGGAACACGCCCCCACACACGGTCAATAGTATTGGGACGCGCCCCTGCACATGGCCAAAAGTATTAGAACATGCCCCCGCACATCTCCAAAAGTACAGGGACACACCCCCGCACGCAGCCTAAAGTATTAGGACATGGCAACACGTGGGCTTAAGTATTAGGACACGCCCCCGCACGCGACCGAAAGTATTGGGACACGCCCCCCACCCGTCCAAAAGGATTGAGACGCATCCCAGCACATAACCAAAAGTTATTGGGTCACGCCCCCGTATGCGGCCAAAAGTATTAGGACGCACCCGCATTCGGCCAAAAGTGTTGGGACACCACAGCAACTACCTAGCAAGACCATACCAACCGCCTAGCAACCACGTAGCGACACCATTCTTTGTCTGCCACATTTCAAGCACTGTTGTAGTTCCTTCAGGAAATGCAGATCTAGTTAATATACTATAATTCACTTCAACCTAATAACTGGCAAAATCTCTATTCCCAACTGGCTTCAGTATTTAATTTAAAATGTCATTACAGGACAGCACCATTTAGTCATAAAAAGTATAATCAATTATAAAAGGAAATAGATATCTGCCTTTTAACTCAGGACGTTGCGGCCTTAAACATCTGGTCACCTCAACAGCCAATCAACGCTGCGGATCCACGAGCAGGGGTGGGAGTTAGAGTTTGTGTGTGTTTAGAGACTTAATTGTGTAAGTTACTCGTGTTTGTGTGGATGACTTTCCTCTACATCTTCGTAACAAGCTGCAAACGGTGTTCATAAGTATACGTGCCGGTCCTATTGTAAGTAGTACTCCTTTGTTTGTCCCCCTCTCTCTCCTCACACAACTCTCTCCAACTGTATCTATTCAGTACCCTGCATACTAGAACTGCAACCCCTGCACCCACTAATAAGCACTGGCCCCCCCAACAGCCTAGTATGAATGTATGCATGCATGCAGGTTACAAAACAGCTCCAAAAGCATTTCCATCACTGACCCATAACTGCAGAGAGCCGTGTTTGTATGAACCTGTACCATTTCAGCAATTCTTGCTTACAGCCTGTTTTTAACGTGCATTTTTACTGGCATCGCCATGCCAACCTGATCCTGACAACCATGGCAATATAACTCACCTGACATCCACCTCCCCGCCCACATGCATCACAAAGGAGCCATCTGGTTGCTTCACAGAAAACAGGAAGTCTAAGAGCTTCTCTCTGGTGGGGGGAGAGAGCAGGACTGTTATCCAGGCGCTGACATGAATGCCATGTTACAGTGCAGGTGCTGCGGCGGTAGATGTACGAACCTGTTTATGACGTTGTAGGCCTCCTCGGTGCCCAGGATACAGAGGGCATTAACAGCGGCATAGGTAGGAGCCAGGTGAGCGTGCTGTCCCGGGCCTCCGGCAAATCCACCAGTTGGGCACTGACACCGTGCCAGGAACTGGCACACACTTGGGTAGGAGACAGAGGAGCATAGCAACATAGAAGAGCATTAAGCATATCAAAGAAAGAGTTTAATATATACACACACAGTAGCGGGTAGGCCTAAGACTTTTGCACTGCACTGTATCTATCTATCTATCTATCTATATGTATATAAACTCACAAGTCAAATACAGTACCAGTCAAAAGTATGGACACCTTCTCACCCAGTGTTTTTCCTTATTTTTTTAATGTTTTCTACATTGTAGTACATTGTAATGTTAAAGACATCAAAACTATGAGGGAACACACATCGAATCATGTAGTCAACAAAAAAAAAAGTGTTAAACAAACCAGAATAAGTTTTGTACTTTAGATTCTGTGTCACCCGTACCTCTGCACAACAAAGCTGATGGTGGCAAACACATTAAGGCGGCATGAAAGTCCTCAGGTTAGCTCTTGACAATGCCACCTGTTAACTGAATCCCTTTCCAGGTGATGACCTTAAAGCTGATTTGAGAGAATGCCAAGAGTGTGCAAAGCTGCCATCAAAGCAAAAGGTGGCTACTTTGAAATATCTGAAGTATAAAACATATGGTAGTTCGTTCAACACTTTTTTGTTTACTACATCATTCGTAAGTGCTCCTTCATAGTATTGACGTCTTAAATATTAATATTAAATGTAGAAAATAATAAAAATAAAGAAAAAACATTAAATGAGTCCAAGGTGTGTCCATGCAAGAATCTGTGACATACGTCAGACTGTAAGCGCACAGTCAGTTCTCATAGCTGAAACTCCCTACCCATGCCACGAGGGCTGGGCATCAGGGGACATACTCACTCTGATGCTACTGAAGTGGGCACTTGCTCCTCCAGGAGCTCCAGACTGTGCAGGATCCAGTAACAGAGCCAAGGTCGACTGGCATCCAAGCACTGAGAGCAGACGACACCGTCATTACAAACACAAACACCCCTACACTCCAGCCTAACGGACAATTACTGATCTGCAAGTGCTGGCAAGGAAATGTTTTTTTCTACAGCCAAATTGATACAATTTTAGCACTATTTGGGATTCAGGTGATACAGCAGTCGAAAACGCTGCAGTGCTTCCGACCTGGAGGGGAACTGTACAGACATGAGTGGCTCTGTCTGAGGGTGGGAGCAGACGTGCTTGCTTGTGGACCCACTGAGCTCGGTGGGGTCTTGCATATTTATGATCTCAGTCGTCTGTGGTGGAGGCATTCATCAGTCGCTAGCCTCCTATTTCAGCATCAATGGCCCATTTTTTTCCCACGGACAAGATTACAGTGGGGGCAATAAAGTATTTAGTTCAGCCACTGATTGTGCAAGTTCTCCTACTTAGAAAGATACGGAGGGGCTGTAATTTTCATCATCTACCTTCATCACCTATGAGAGACAAATGAGAAAAGAAATCCAGGAATCACCTTGTAGTATTTTTAAAGAATTTATTGTTTAAATTATGGTCATAAATTTTGGTCAACTCAATACTTTGGTAACATAACCTGTTGCTGGCAATGACAGAAGGGGGGGGGGTTTTCAAACGTTTCCTGTAAGTCTTCACCAGGTTTGCACACACTGTAGCTGGTATTTTGGCCCATTCCTCCATGCAGATCTCCTCTAGAGCAGTGATGTTTTGGGGCAACACGGACTTTCAACTCCCTCCACAAATTTTCTATGGGGTTGAGAACTGGAGACTGGCTAGGCCACTCCAGGACCTTGAAATGCTTTTTACGAAGCCACTCCTTCGTTGCCCGAGCGCTGTGTTTGGGATCATTGTCACGTTCCATCTTCAATGCTCTCACTGATGGAAGGAGGCTTTGGCTTAAAATCTCACAATACATGGCCCCGTTCATTCTTCCCTCGACACGGATCAGTCGTCCTGTCCCCTTTGCAGAAACACAGCCCCAAAGCATGATGTTTCCACCCCCATGCTTCACAGTAGGTATGCTGTTCTTGGGATGCAACTCAGCATTATTCTTCCTCCAAACATGACGAGTTGAGTTTTTTTTTTTTATACCAAAAAGGCCCCATGATATTCTCCCAGTCCTCTTCTGGATCATCCATATGCTCTCTGGCAATTCAGACGGGCCTGTACTGTACTTGGCTTAACAGGGGGGCACCCTGGCATGCAGGTTTATGAGTTCCTCTTGGCGTAGTGTGTTACTGATGTAGCCGTTGTTACTTTTGGTCCCATCTCTCTGGCAGGTCATTCATCAGGTCCCTCCGGAGTTCTGGGATTTTTTTTTTTGCTCACCGTTCTCCATATCTTTTTTTACACCCCACGGGATGAGATCTTGCGTGGACCCCAGATCGAGGCGATTATCACTGGTCTTGTGTCTTACATTATCCCACAGTTGTTTATTCACACCAACCTGCTTGCCTATTGTAGAAGAATTCACTCATTCCAGCTGGTGGCCGGTCTACATTTTTCTTATTGGTGTCCCGTTTTTACAAGCTCTTTGGTCTTGTCAGGGTTTAGTTTGGAGTCTGACTTTTTGAGGCGTGGACAGGTGTTCTTTTATAACAGGTAACGAGGTCAAACAGGTGCCATTAATACAGGTATGATGGAGGACAGAAGAGCTTCTTAAAGAAGTTACAGGTCTCTGAGAGCCATAAATCTTTGGCTTGTTTGTAGGTGACCAAGACTTATTTTCCCCCCTGATGTTACAGTAAATTCTTTAAAAATCCTACCATGGTGATTTCCCTGGATTTTTTTTCTCATTTTGTGCCTCTCATATTTTGAAGTGTACCTATAATGAAAATTACAGACCCTCTCTCTCTCTCATCTTTCTAAGTAGGAGAACTTGCACAATCAGTGGCTGACTAAATACTTTATTGCCCCACTGTATATCGATACGCAAGGTCACTTCCAAACTACTCATATATACATATATACATACACACATGCATACATACACATAAAAACAGGTAAGAGCCTCCCATCAGATAATGACTGCATCGGTGATTGTTTCAGCTGGCAACAAGTTATTGAAACCTAAGTGATGCAGTGAGTAGCTTCTTATTTGTTAAACAAATGTCGAAAGACACATCCTGTGGTCGTGTAAAACATGTCCATCTGTTTCAAAAGGGCCAAATTATTGGCATGCATCAAGCAGAGAAAACATCTAAGGAGACTGCTGGAACTACTCAAATCGGGTTAAGAACTGTCCAGCGCCTTATTAAAAAGTGGAAGGACAGTGGGGGAACATCTTCGAGGAAGGAAAAAATCTTGAATGATCGTGATCGCCGATCACTTAAACGTTTGGTGAAATCAAATCGCAGAAAAACAGTAGTACAACTCAGGGATAAGTTTAATAGTGGAAGTGAGAGCAACGCAAAGGGAACTCAAAGGATTGGGACTTAACAGCTGTGTAGCCTTAAGAAAACCACTTGTCAATGAGGCCAACCGGCAAAAGCCGCTTCCATTTGAGAGGGAGCATAAAGATTGGACTCTGGAGCAATGAAAGGAGGTCATGTGGTCTGATGAGTCCAGATGTACCCTGTTCTAGAGTGATGGTAGCATCAGGGTAAGAAGATGCACCTATCATGTCTACCGGACAAGCCAAGCCTGTGGGGCAGTGCTATGATCTGGTGTTGCTGCAGTCGGTCAGGTCTAGTTTCACGTTGTGTACCGAAAGTATGAGGTCAGCTGACTACCTGAATATACTGAATGACCAGGTTGTTCTATCAATGGATTTTTTTCTTCGCTGATGGCACGGGCATATTCCAAGATGACAATGCCAGGATCCATCGGGCTCAGATTGAGAGAGGGTGGTTCAGGGAGCATGAGGCATCATTTCCACACATGGATTGGACACCACAGAGTCCAGAGCTGAACCCCATTGAGAATCTTTGGGATGTGCTGGAGGAGACTTTGTGCAGTGGAACAAATCTCCATCATCCATACAAGATCTTGGGGGAAATGAATGCAACTGTGGACAGAAATAAATTCAGCATACTCCCATCTAGAAATCAGATTAAGTAATCTGATAAAGAGAGCTGGATTTTACCCCAGTAATCAGAGTACTCATAGCATGTATACCAGTTACCCGATTTCAATCGGATTTGGCATGGTTGCCAGGTCGGCTTATTCTAGAGGTTTCGCTTTTTAGTGCTTATTTACCAGGTAGGGGATTCTTACGTGGGATCTGGCAACTCTAAACACAGCAATCTGCTAAACGGCTATCGAACACTGAAGACTCTGAAACGCAATGTATACTCAAGAAAATGAAAAATTTGATTATTCAGAATTAAAGATTGAAGTTTACGTCTCCCATTTCTGTGAGATTATTGGCTGGTTGCAAAGTGGAACCCATTATCCGATGACTCAAGTGCATGTCAACGCACTCACTAGCATGATCTTCCAGAGACGATACACATAATCCAGTACAGCCGGTCACCAAAAACCCAAAAGAAGAACTATGGTACCATCGAGGGCATGTTATATTATTTTATTATTATACTATCCAGGTCAGCTTAGTTCCGCTTACCTCATAGGCGTCTGACAGATGGCGTAAGCCCTTCTTGAGGTAGTGGTAGTGCTGCTCTCTCAGCAAGGTTGGCCTAAACAGAGAAAAATGACATCATACACCTTTGTGATACAAATGATATAATATAGCTTCCGGTTTGAAGCTTTTATTGCTTGCTTTTACTTCTTAGCCTAAATAAATAGGGCAGAATTGCTACACAATAACATTAGCATCAAAGCGGCCATTAATGAGTCGGTCGTGGAGGTGTAGGGGCGTGTCTAATCAGAGGCAGATCTTGGCTGAGCTCCTCCATGAAGAAGCACAACTATCATTACTTTCAGTGAACAACCCTGCTGCTTCCCACTCAGCCACGGCAAACCCTGCAATTACAACTCCGCATCGAGCTTCGCACCAGGGCCGATTCAGAGCACCCTCGACGTCCAAAGGGGATTAGCACTAAGCCCGCCAATTTGTACATTCAACGTAACCAAACACAGTGAACGTAACATCGCCCTTCAGCTTACATCATCACCGAGTCGAGACATGAAAACAATACTTTAATGATAATTTAACTCCAGGGCTCGACAGTATTGCTAAAATGTTTCCACAGTGCAGTGAAAACAGGCCGCAAAATCAAACTGACATCTACAGTTATGTCATTTAGCAGACACACTTATCCTTACAGCTGATGCAGTCTTACAATCTAAGCAACTGTGGGTTAAGGACCCAACAGTGGCAACTTGGCAGAGGTGGGATTTGAACCCTGGATGTTCTGGTCCAGAGTCCAGGGACCATAAATTGAAAAATATGCAAAAAAAAAAGTTTTAAATAACAAAATACTTAGCACTGGAGATAGAATTAGTGAAATTTAGTATCTAATGAAACAGGGTAAATATTCTTAATATGATCTCAGAATAACGCTAAAATAGAAGTACCTTTAAACTATACTTCATCTAAATTCAAGCTTTAGATCAAACCTCCCTTTGCATTCATAGTGAAGTAAGCGAACCCATTTCTGGCGCCACCTGGTGCCAAACCAGGCAGTGACGTCACTTTCGAGTTTAATTCTGGTCTGATTATGGTTCACCATAAAATAATTAGATACCTATAGCTGCCATTAAAATGCAATTTTATTCCCTCCAGCATCCAGTCCAATTAACCAGTACAGAGACTCAAAGTCTACATTTGTAGAGTCAGGAATGTCGCTGTGACGTGGATTCAGAAGCCAGAAGCCCGACAACTCATAGCAGAAGTCAAAAACCTTCATCTTCCCAACTTCCAAATTCCAAACTTGAAGTATTTCTTTAATGACTAGTGAAGGTGGAACCGTACTTACTGTGATGAGCTGTGGATTTTCTGGTAAACGCTGAGAACATCCCGAATACTGCGTTCAACTTTTTTCTGGATTCACACAAAGAGAAAAAACAAAAATGTGACGGTGAGCCACGCAGTTTAACATTTAACGAAAACAAGGTTTTACAGAGTTTGGGTCTGGAGACTGATGGGATAAGGTTCTTATACTGGAATGCAGTGTTTTCCTTTCTCCAAACATGACGCTTTTCTTTTAAACCAAAAAGTTCTAGTTTGGTCTCATCCGTCCACAAAACATTCTTCCAATAGCCTTCTGGCTTGTCCATGTGATCTTTAGCAAACTGCAGACCAGCAGCAATGTTCTTTTTGGAGAGCAGTGGCTTTCTCCTTGCAGCCCTGCCATGCCCACCATTGTTGTTCAGTGTTCTTCTGATGGTGGACTCATGAACATTAACATTAGCCAATGTGAGAGAGGCCTTCAGGTGCTTAGAAGTTTCCCTGGGGTCCTTTGTGACCTCGCCAACTATTGCACGCCTTGCTCTTGGAGTGATCTTTGTTGGTCGACCACTCCTGGGGAGGGTAACAGTGGTCTTGAATTTCCTCCATTTGTACACAATCTGTCTGACTGTGGATTGGTGGAGTCCAAACTCTTTAGAGATGGTTTTGTAACCTTTTCCAGCCTGATGAGCATCAACATCTCTGAGGTCCTCAGAAATCTCCTTTGTTCGTACCATGATACACTTTCCACAAACATGTTGTGAAGAGCAGACTTTGATAGATCCCTGTTCTTTAAATAAAACAGGGTGCCCCCTCACACCTGATTGTCATCCCATTGATTGAAAACACCTGCCTCTAATATCACCTTCAAATTAACTGCTAATCCTAGAGGTCCACATACTTTTGCCACTCACTAATATGTAATATTGGATCATTTTCCTCAATAAATAAATGACCAAGTATAATATTTGTGTCTCATTTGTTTAACTGGGTTCTCTTTATCTACTTTTAGGACTTGTGTGAAAATCTGATGATGTTTTAGCTCATATTTATGCAGAAATATAGAAAATTCTGTATGATCACATCACTTTTCTGCTGCATTTCCTGTAAAGAGTCATGCTGAAAGTTCCTGTTTTGACACCGCTTATAGTGAGGGTTCCCCCTATGGAGTGTCTTAAAGCAAATCTGTACCTTCTGTGAAATTTCTACACTATTGTTACACACTACTGATGTTGTCTGAACACCATTTTATATAGTTCAGCTATACAGTATACGTCATTGACTATATTATGCTGTACCAAGATACTGTACATGTACAGTGCTGTTGTTACATCATAGCCGAGTGCTGATCCAATCTGTATCAGCACACTGCGTATAGATTGCCAGGCCACACACTGTGTTTTTCTGCTCTCTCACAGACTCTTCTCACTGTGCACTGGTTTGTGTCTTCACACTCCGGCCCTGACACAGCGTACTCAAGCTGTTACGTCTGCTATTACAAATGCTGTACAGGTCGATGACCAAAATGGGTTCTGTCCAGCCAATACTATAGTCATGTAGTCATTTTATGCTATTGTAACATAAACATAAAGGGCATTTCCACAAGAAAACTGCCTGCAAATGAAACATGAATGCATATCTGTTGCTGAAAACTCAAGTGAAAAGCTACTATCTACACAGCATCCCTACAGCCATTGCATTTTTCAGTGATGAAAACTCACAACAATTATAGAAAAAGAGAGAAATGTATCATTACAAGCCTGTATACTTTAAAGTCATAATGCTCAAGAGGATGATATGATGAACCTGATACTTCTGTATACAACCATAGACAGTTTTACAAACAACACGGAAGATCAGCCAGATGAACCAGAGACTCAACCAGTGAATGTGATCCAGTTTAGTTATAGGTTAGAGAGAATATACATAGTGGGGAGTACTACTTACAATAGGACCGACACTTACGAACGCCATTTAGAGATTGGTAGAAATGAGTAGTGGAAAGACAGCCACATAAACACGAGGAACTTACACAAAAACATACACAAAGTATTTAGCTTCCGAGTGAATGATAAACTTCTGCTATTTAACTCCTGCCTCTGCTCGTGGATCCAGAGCATCGATTGGCTAACTATAATTCGTTAAACAGCGCTTACCTGTAGTACAGAAGCTAATGTATCTGGCAAAGTAATATAGTGGTTAAGTCAATTAATAAGTATATAGGGCCGTTATAAGGTGATTAGCTGACGTACTATATTGGTACAAATTAAGACCAACTCATTTCTACCTGGCTCAGCTTCTAACCTAGGTTGTTCTCATGGGATATTTCGGGTCGATGGGCTACTTAGAACCCAACCCAAGCATCAGTGATGACTCAAGGGTGAGGGCATATTCTGAACTACAGTTAGTAATTACGCATCTACAAAGTGAGCTTATATAATAAGACCCATCTGTACAGGTTTAAATACGACGTTAGTGCTTTCTTACTATACACCTTAGATGACATTACAGCTCAAGCAATGCTACGACTAATTAGCTTAGCTCCAGCTTTGCTCTTAAGCTCAACACACCCACTAATACCAGCTAGCATGAGCCTCATGCTACTCGTTAGCCACATGAGCTAACAGTTCCATTATCTCTCACCTGCTCTACTGAAGTCTCAGTCCGCACACCGTCATCTCTGAACTCCTCCGCATGATGTGAGTCCCTTAAACATCGTAAAGGTGGAGAAACGTCATCCATATTTGCTAAAGAACTAAGTATTAACGCGCTAGCTATGAAAGCTAGCCGAGTACTGAATCTGCAAACACACGCTCCGTTGTTTAGGGTTTAACAGATATTAGGAATCACTTGGGCTTGCTCGCTGTTGGGCGGACTTTTCGGTGATCTACAAATCATATCAAACGAAGCTTCGCTCTGAGGATGATTTGTATATCGGCAAGTTTGTCACCGATTCGCGTAACATCGGAGTCGCTCGAAAGCAGTCGGATATTTAATGCTACCTTCATGTGCTACCAGGATAGCCGTACATTCGAGTTTTCGGCCTAACAGTTGCAGTTAAAGGAGGCGTAACAGGGCCAGCCGAGATGGTGCATTTCATTATATTAATGGATGGAAATGGATGGACGAAACTTATTTTGGCACCTAAATTAATCTCTGAAGTTTGTGACTGTATATCAACAAATTTATTACAGAACAAGTCACTAAAATATTGGCGTCCGGGATTAATGCTACCTTCATGTGCCTACAGAATTCTCGTACCAACAAGTTCGTGAGCACATGGGAAGCCATTTAAGAGGATCTGGGACAGCTGGGACAATTATGAACGAATGAATGACGGCCTGGACAGATGTAAAGTCAAACTGCCCCCACAGAAACATGCCAGTACCCCCAAAATATGTCCTGTAAGTGTTAGCGTGAATGAGTAAGTCCCTGCAACCCTTCTTTGGTACAATCAAAATGACTGACTATGAATAAATGAATGAATT
This sequence comes from Ancistrus triradiatus, assembly GCA_025084515.1. Classification (NCBI taxonomy): domain Eukaryota; kingdom Metazoa; phylum Chordata; class Actinopteri; order Siluriformes; family Loricariidae; genus Ancistrus; species Ancistrus triradiatus. Next base: position 44,596 of record JAJAGP010001577.1, on the reverse strand, counting down.
AATATAAGGACAACCTGCCCCTGAGCAATATGCCAGTACCCCATAATATTAATGATTAAGTCCCTGCAACCCATCTGCTACCCTCAACCGTTACTGACTATGAATGAATGAATGACAGAATGACTGAAAGGTAAAACTGCTTCCCCCACAAAACATGCCAGTACCCCAAAATATGTCCCTTAGATATTAGCATGGAGTCCCTGCAACCATTCTGGCACCATCAAACGTTACTGTCTATGAATGCATGAATGAATTAATTAATGAGTATGAGGTCAAAATGCCCCTCAGCAACATAACAGTACACCATAATATTTCCCATAAGTGTTTGCATTAATGACTAAGTCCCTGCAACCCATCTGCTACCATCAACTGTTAATGACTATGAATGAATGAATGAATGAGAGGTCAAACTGCACATCAGAAACATGCCAGTACTCCATAATACATCCCATATGTGTTAGCGTGAATGTGTTAGCGTGTAACCAATCAGGTACACTCAACCATTAGTGACTATGAATGACTGACTGAATGTGAGGTAAAACTGCTTCCCCCACAAAACATGCCAGTACCCCAAAATATGTCCCTTAGATATTAGCATGAAGTCCCTGCAACCATTCTGGCACCATCAAACGTTACTGACTATGAATGAATGAATGAATATGAGGTCAAACTGCCCCTCAGAAACATGCCAGTACACCATAATATTTCCCATAAGTGTTTGCATTAATGACTAAGTCCCTGCAAACCATCTGCTACCATCAACTGTTACTGACTACGAATAAACGAATGAATGAATGAATGAATGAATGAATGAGAGGTCATACTGCTCATCAGAAACATGCCCTATAATACCTCCCATATGTGTTAGCGTGAATGTGTTAAGGTGTAACCCTTCTGGAACACTCAACCATTATTGACTATGAATGAATGACTGACTGAATGACTGAATGTGAGGTAAAACTGCTTCCCCACAAAAAAAACATGCCAGTACCCCAAAAGATGTCCCTTAGATATTAGCATGAAGTCCCTGCAACCATTCAGGCACCATCAAACGTTACTGACTATGAATGAATGAATGAATGAATATGAGGTCCAAACTGCCCCTCAGAAACATGCCAGAACACCATAATATTTCCCATAAGGTGTTTGCATTTAATGACTAATCCCCTGCCACCCATCTGCTACCATCAACTGTTACTGACTATACGAATAAACGAATGAATGAATGAATGAATGAGAGGTCATACTGCTCATCAGAAACATGCCCTATAATACCTCCCATATGTGTTAGCGTGAATGTGTTAAGGTGTAACCCTTCTGGAACACTCAACCATTATTGACTATGAATGAATGACTGACTGAATGACTGAATGTGAGGTAAAACTGCTTTCCCCACAAAACATGCCAGTACCCCAAAATATGTCCCTTAGATATTAGCATGAAGTCCCTGCAACCATTCAGGCACCATCAAACGTTACTGACTATGAATGAATGAATGAATGAATATGAGGTCAAACTGCCCCTCAGAAACATGCCAGTACACCATAATATTTCCCATAAGTGTTTGCATTAATGAGTAAGTCCCTGCAACCCATCTGCTACCATCAACTGTTACTGACTACGAATAAATGAACGAATGAATGAATGAATGAGAGGTCAAACTGCCCATCAGAAACATGCCAGTACCCTATAATATCTCCCATATGTGTTAGCGTGAATGTGTTAACGTGTAACCCTTCTGGTACACTCAACCATTAGTGACTATGAATGAATGACTGACTGAATGACTGAATGTGAGGTAAAACTGCTCCCCCCACAAAACATGCCAGTACACCATAATATGTCCCTTAGATATTAGCAATCATTCTGGCACCATCAAACGTTACTGTCTATGAATGAATGAATGAATGAATGAATATGAGGTCAAACTGCCCATCAGAAACATGCCAGTACCCCATATTATGTCCCATATGTGTTAGCGTGAATGTGTTAGCGTGTAAGCCGCCTGGTACACTGAACCATTAGTGACTATGATTGAGTGAATGACTGAACGAATAAATTAATGACTGAATTGTGTGCATGTCGCCTGTGTTAATATTATCCACATGGCACAGGAGGGCTGGATAAGGAGACATGGCTTTAAAAACGTCGAGTATTCCTTTAAAATATAATTGTTAGCTTACGCTTTCACAACAAATACAAGAAAAGAAGACGGCTGCGTCCCAAATCGCACAACATACTCCCTGTGTGAAATTTGAACGTCACCCTGGGTATCTATGGAAACCTAGCACACACTATGTAGTAGCTTAGTGCGGATTAGGACGGAGCCGGTGCTTTGGAAGGGGAAATTCTCCGCCCCGTGTTGAGCTGAACGAATTGAGGAGCGCATCCTCCGTGCTTCACCGCGCCCTTCGTCCGGCACCCAGTCCCCTCTCAGGTCCAGCCCCGCTCCTGCTGGAGGAAGCACGACGGACCGGAGGAGAAGGTGCATGGAAAGAGCCGTGCAGCATGAAGCAGATGCTGGGTGCACTGTGTGCTGTGCTGGGCGTCTGAGTTCCTATCTGCTCCATTCTCTCGCACCATCACATCATGGCCAAACAGTACGATGTGCTCTTCAGACTGCTGCTGCTCGGAGACTCCGGCGTGGGGAAAACCTGTTTGTTATGCAGATTCACCGACAATGAATTTCATCCCTCTCACATCTCCACCATCGGTAAGCACCGTCCGATTACCTCCATCCAGGGTGGGTCATTCAGGAGTAGCTCGGTTCTGTTGCCTTTATTCATCAAATTCAGCTGACTACTATAAAATGCAATAAAATAATAAACAATCACATGTAACGTACACCATGGTCGTCATTTCTAAAATATCATTAGGCCTCTTATTTTGGATAAACTTCAGGTTATTGGAGCCACGCCAGTGCCTGTCTTTGTTATTAAAATGACTGCCAATTTGTGTCTAATTATGTGTCAGTTAGAATAACTATATTACAATAATAACAACAACTGAACTGCGAATAGACAGAAAGGATTTGACAAAAGTGGCACTACAAATGTGTGCATATATACAGTACTGTATAGAGAGGGAGCGAGCAAGAGAGAGAGTATTTTATATAAATAAATAAATAAATGCGTACTACATTAATAAGCTTAATAAAATCTGGGACATATACATAATGTGTTACAAGTCTATATTTATTAGTGCATGGTAAATAAATGTGTATTGTAGCATATTATTTAGGATTCCTTTACATTTTATCGGCATGGTCTTGGTCAGGGTGGCACCTATCCTGGAAAAAAGAGGGTGCAGGCATAAGTGCAGCCTAGACAGGATGCCAGTGTATCTCAGGTCCCTCATGTGCAGCCCAATCGTGCCCGTGTGACTCTCGTCCCGGCCGTAAGGCACGCTTAGGACTCGAACCCGAGTCACCACAGAATGGGCTAACGTGTTAAACGGTGCCGACAGGCGCCTATGGTAGAATTAAAACAAATCAATAGCAGTAATCTCACACTGGCACAACCTGAGTCTACTTAGCTCAGACATTGAGGTTTGTCTGTTTAAATGTTATGTATTGTCATATGTTCAATATATGCAGTGTAAATGCATATAATAAGATGTATGTTAATGTATATTAAACGTAGAAGTTGTAATACTAGTTCCATATTTTCTGTCAACAACGTGTCTAAAGAGCTAAATACTCTGCTTGTTTTGGACACGCTTGTTGAACGATTTGTGTGGTTAGTGTTGTATTGCTGCATGACTGAAGTTCTCTTAAGAGTTAGTTCACAAACCGATCATGACACTTTCCTTTAGAAATTTCTGGTATAATTCAGTGTTCACTGATCTGTCAATAATGGCAAGCTACCCTGGCCTAGATGCAGCAAAACAGGCCCAAACCATGATAGTACCAACACAATGTGTTTCTTTCTCTAGATGTTCTGCTTCTGTTTTGATCTCATTCATCCAGAAGATGTTTTTCAATAGCCTTCTGCCTTCGGCAGCAATGTTTGTTTTGTAGAGCAGTGGCTTTCTCATTGCGACCCTGTCATGCACACCATTGTTGTTCAGTGTTCTTCTGATGGTGGATTCATGAACGTTAACGTTAGCCAATGTGAGAGAGACCTTTGTCTCTCCCATCAAAGACATTAGGGATTCATCGGAATATCGACTGTATATCCCGGATATGTTATTCAAAAAAAAGTGGAAATCCCAAAAAGTGGAGGCTGTTGTAGCAGCAAAGAGGAACATCTCCATATACATGCCCATGTTTTGGAAATTTGAGATTTGATGACTGGGTGTTCACACACTTGTAGCCATTTGGTGTGTAAGTGGAAAGTAATATATTTGGTACTTAACTGGAATGAGTCCTCATCCTTCCATATTTGACTGGCAGTAGGGTATCTCTTAGTAGTAGGTGTCACATTTGGCTTTTATTTGTAAACGTTTGCTCCAGTAATGGAACAGACCAGATGCTATAAGTGAGCCATTCTCTGATGAACTCTGGACTAAAGTTCATCCTGGAGGCACAAACCGAAATGCGGATCTCAGCAAGTTCTTCATCAGTATTTTCCAGATGGACATTAAGAAAATGTTAGCACGTTATCACGGGATATTTTAGACGGAGCAATAACAGCAAGCATATTTTTACTTCAGTTTAGAATGTGCAGTCTTAGATGAACAGATGCAGTTTACACACACGACACTGGAGTGTAATATTTATCACTTGTTGTTGTGTCTACTGGTAGTGTTTTGCCTCTGCTATCTCCACAGAGAGCAGCCCAGTCCTTTATCAGTGTTGGTTTCTAACCACAGTCCTCTCTTGGCTACATAATGGTTTGTGGAGTCCATACATGCAGCAGAGTGATAGCAAGCGTAAAGGTTTAGTTTAACCTCGAAACATTTGGAGTTCACAAAAGGTTTTTACCTCTGCATAGATCAGCTGCTACCGAATCGAGCAGAATTTCATATAGGATGTGTAATTCCACAGATTCACCAGCAGATCCATGTGATCCTTCATTAAGAACCACGTCACGCGATTGCTGTTTAGTGAAACGAAGATGTGTCAGATCCCCAGATCCAGTTAATGGAATATTTCATACAATGTTTCTGCTACTTTCTTGAGAGAACTGGATATAACTAGGATTAAAATATAAGCAGGAGGTTCAGATGCTTAACTGAAACAAGATGAAACATTTTTGTGCATGCTTTTTGGATTCCACCCATTAAAGATACCACTTAAACATGGCTTTTCCCTGACTGCCTTCAAAACAAGGGTTTTAAATAGCAGGGACTGTGATTAAGGAAATGTGGGACAGGTAACTGGCAAATAAATGGGGCAGGGTCGGGGGCATTGGGGGAGTGAGAAAGTCTGAAGAACACTTTAAAAATAATAGTAATGTTAATAAAGATTAGAAAGCTTTGAAAAACTCTGCTTGTTTCCTTCACTTTGGTAAGCGGTGAATATGTCGGTCGTGTGGAATCATTTTATGACCTCCAGAGACATTAGACAACGATCTTCAATAAATGCTCATGTAGGCTAAAGGCTTCACAAACATTCAATCCCACTGTGTTTCCTGTCTCCATGGCAAACAAGTGTGAACCATCACATGAAATTCGCAGTGGCAACCAGCTTTCATTTCCTTTGAACCACAGTTCAGAAGTAGATGTGGAATCAAGATAAACCTCTGCTCAAAACAAACGCTTCATAGACTTTGACAGAAGGTGAATGTTCTATCTCATAGATGTAGTATGAATGTACACACTGTGGCTATTATCATTCTGACAGTGGATGACTGGTAATGAACTGGGACTATGCTGTACAGTTAAGGGTTAAGGACCTCGCTCAAATTCCCAAAAGTGGCAGCTTGGCAGGCTAGAAAGCAGACAGTTGTGCAAAAATATGGTTCAGCTTAGGCACTTATGGGTCAGTTATGGCAATAGGAAGTAGGGATGCAATGATTAATCGACTTAGTCGGCTGTAATCGACTGCCAAATGATTCGACAACTAATTCAGTGGTCGCGTAGTCGATGATGTAACTAGGAATGGTTTTACATTGTCGCTTACTGGAGAGATAAAAGTGTGATGGCAGCCTCAAGAACAAAATTCACACTCGAAGTGTGGGAGCATTTGACTCCTAAAAAAGGTTGTAAATTTGTAAATCCAACCTTAGCGGGCATGGAAGCTCCCCACCCAACATTTTCTCTTTCGAAATGCAAGTAACTATAATTCATATTGAACCTGTTCACGTTCCAGATCATGTTTACAGTTTTAAACATTGCATTGTTTCTCGACGTCGAGGCCACAGGTGCGTTCAAAGTTCTCCTCAAACATACAGCTGAGCTGGTTGCAGGGTTAGCGTTGAAATGGAAAGTGTACACAAAGGAGCACAAGCCTGACGAATTTGATAAGGCTGACCTCATATTTAAGGCTGGAGATAAAATGGTTTTGATAAAATGTATTGCTTCTAGTTTGGACATCATTGCTTTTAAATTTTGACCGGAAAAATATAATAGACTTTTTTTTATCTTTTGCATTATCAGGAAAGTTTATTCAAACAAGGTCTTTGAACAAATTTTTATTGTCTTCATTGTTAGTTAGAAAATGCATAAAATGACGTCAAGGTACAGTGGGGCAAAAAAGTATTTAGTCGGCCACTGATTGTGCAGGTTCTCCTACTTAGAAAGATGAGAGAGGTCTGTAATTTTCATCATAGGTACATGGGAGACAAAATGAGAAAAAAATCCAAGAAATCACATTGTAGGATTTGTAAAGACTTTAATTGTAAATTATGGTGGAAAATAAGTATTTGGTCACACACAAACAAGCAAGATTTCTGGCTCTCAGAGACCTGTAACTTGTTCTTTAAGAAGCTTTTCTGTCTTCCACTCATTACCTGTATTAATGGCACCTGTTGGACCTCGTTATCTGTATAAAAGACACCTGTCCACAGCCTCAAACAGTCAGACTCCAAACTCAACCATGGCCAAGACCAAAGAGCTGTTGAAGGACACCAGGACGAAAATTGTAGACCTGCACCAGGCTTGGAAGAGTGAATCTACAATAGGCAAGCAGGTTGGTGTGAATAAATCAACTGTGGGAGCAATTGTCTGAAAATGGAAGGCATACAAGACCATTGATAAATCTCCTCGATCTGGGGCCCCACGCAAGATCTCATCCCATGGGGTCAAAATGATCATGAGAACGGGGAGCAAAAATCGATAGACAGAGTGTGTGCAAACCTGCTGAAGACTTAACAGGAAACGTTTGACCTCCGTCATTGTCAACAAAGGTTATGTTTACAAAGTATTGAGCTGAATTTTTGTTATTGGGACCAAATACTTTATTTTTCCACCATAATTTACAATTAAATTCCTTTAAAATCCTACAGTGTGATTTCCTGGATTTTTTTCTCATTTTTTCGTAGTTGACGGTTTGTGTCGTATTTTTTTTCTCATAGTTTTGAAGTGTTAGCTATGGATGATGAAATGACAGACCTCTCTCGTCTTTCTAAGTAGGAGAACTTGCACAAATCGGTGGCTGACTAAATACTTTTTTGCCCCACTGTAAATGTAAAGACGATGATGGCTACATAAGAGTCATTTGCTAACTGAGCTATTCAATAATCCGAATAATGGATAATTCATTTCAGTAATGATAGATTATTCAGGAATCAACGTTGTTAGTCAAGATAAAGTTTCATGCTGGCATTCAGACTCCTGGCTGCGTGGTCATCTACCAAGGTAACAATTTTGCAGGAGTCACAGTTTTGGAACCAAATATGGCCTGACAGGTGCAGTTTCTAGCTGTGAACTGGCAGCCAGATTCGACTGAAGTCATCGCTATCATTCCACAGTGCTATGTGGATCCGATGAAAGTGCAAATGCGGCTCAGAACTGAGGAATAACTCATTTGTTATCAGGGAAGTCTCAAATCTTATCTGTTCCAATATTAGTCCAAAGCTAAATTCATTCCACAATAAACTAAAAAATCAGGGAAACTAATGGGGGTGGGGTAGTGCCGCAGTGGGGGGGGGGGTGAACAATAAAAAGTATATAAAACATACCAAGGATGAGGAGGGTGGGGGTGGCGGTCTGAAAGCGCAGGGTAAAATAAAAGAGGGGGAAAAATTACTTGGAAAGAACAAAAGCTGAGTGGGTGGGGTAAAAGCCCTTAATACAAGCCACAACAACAATAAACAGGGTAGAAGCAGGGGCATCTAAGGGGAAAAAACAAACCAAACTAGCACGACCGGGTGGGCCAAAAATAGCAATCGAGACTGATAAAGGCAGGTAAAAAGTGATGACAGACAGAGACAGGGGGGGGGCACAATCAACAATGGTGTAAACACACACAAATCAGGAGGGATAATAAAACAAAGAATACACATGGCAAAACATACTGTGCGTGGGCAGCAAAACACCTACGATGGCGAGCGTGTGGCAGCAGTACAATGGCACTCGTACACAATAAATGAAAAAGTTAAAAGACTGAACAGGGGAGTAGGATGTACAGCTGGGGGGGGGGAAAAACAGCCGACTTAAAAACCGTTCCGTCCGTTGCATAGTAATCAGTGTGGGGTTCTGGACCAACTAGGTGTCTGGGCTGCGTGCCAGTCATGTCTATGGAGATACGGATGTACCAGCTACGCGAATAAAAAACTCTTCAGACATTGGTGTGAAATACGTAGTGTTCTGCCCGTGTGGTCCGGTCAACATCCAACATCTGTTTCACAGAAGGTAATATATATGAATTTATGTACGTATTAGCAGCAGTTTAACACTAAATAGCTGAACCTACCAAATGGAAGAGCTGTCCACATACTTTTGACATTGTTAGTGGTGTGTCTGTTAAAAAGTACACATTGTTTAAAAAACATGGTGGAGTTTGATACACTGTCGTTTGTGCTTGTGAGATTGTCCGGCTCCACTCCTTTGTGACAGGATAACACTCTTGGGCTAGAGCATTCTTTTTGTCTGGCTCTGAGAGATGGCTCTGGATCTGGCCCTAGATCATGGTTCAGTAAGCTTTAGGACAAGGCCGCATTTATTTTAGGACTAAACTGTCAGGCGAGTGTTGAGCTGCGATGAATAAAACAAGTCCATGTAGGAGAAGGTATAGGCTAGGTCTTGAGTATTGATTAATATGATTTTAATTCCTTCCAAAAAAACTTTCAAGCTCATGGAAATGGTTTTCTCCTGTTCCTCAAAAATCAAATGCCTTTTGTCAGAGTATCCTTGCTCTGGGGCATAACTGTTAGCATGCCTTGTGTAAGCCACAGTAATTATGAGTGAGCTTTAAGAGTACCAAAGAAAAGTAGGTTGTTATGACTGCTCTGTTTCCGCCTAAGAGCTCATCTTTACTCTCAGCCATTATAACTGGTGTTAGTCCAAGCAATATTCAGCGTCTTAATGCTAAAATGTCATATATATGACATATTCATGGTCAATCTGATATATTTTTGCCTTCAGATCCTCAGTTGATATTAAGGTTCCCAAAGTGTGCCAAGAAAAAACCCACACCGGTACACCACCACCAGCAGCCTGATACAAGGCAGGATGGATCCATGCTTTCATGTAATTTACATCAAATTCTGACCCGACCATTCGAATATCATTTACATTATTTAGCAGACGCCCTTATCCAGAGCGACTTACAATTGGTACAATCTTACAATCCAAGCAATTGTGGTTTAAGGACCTTGCTCAAGGACCCAACAGTGGCAGCTTGGCAGAGGTGGGATTTGAACCCTGGACCTTCTGGTCCATAGTCCAGTACCTTACCTGCTAGGCTTCAGCTGAAATCGAGACTCATCAGACGAGACGGCATTTCCAGGCTTCTATTGTCCAGTTTTGGTGAGCCCGTGTGAATTGTAGCCTCGGTCGCCAGTTCGTAGCTGACAGGAGGGGCACCCGGTGTGATCTCCTGCTGCTGTAGCCCATCTGCTTCAGGTTTCAGCATGTTGTGTGTTCGGAGATGCTCTTCTGCGTACCTCGGTTGTAACGAGAGCTTATTTGAGTCACTGTTGCCTTTCTATCATCTAAGAGCAGTCTTGTCATCGGGCCTCAACAAGGCATTTTCACCCAGAGAACTGCCCTCACCGGATGTATTCTCTTTATAGGATCATTTTCTGTAAAGCCTAGAGATGGCGCTGTGTGTGATAACCCCAGTCGATAAGCAGTTTCTGAAATCCTCAGACCAGCTCGTCTAGCACCAACAACCATGTCACGTTCAACATCACTGCAGTCACCTTTCTTCCCCATTCTGATGCTCGGTTTGAACTTCAGCAGCTCGTCTTGATCATGCCTATGTATCTAAATGCATGGAGTGGCTGCCGTGTGATTGGCTGGTTAGATATGTGTGTTAATGAGCAGTTGAACTGTGTATATATGCCTTGGAATAATGTCAGGTAAGACATTGCTTATGGGTAAGACTGTCACAGAACATAGTTTCTTTATTCGCTATCTGTTATAGCAGGTAGGATAAAGTTAATGGGAACAGTACACCTAAGAGAGTACTGAAAGGATTTTTTCCCGTTTATAACCGTGTCAGAGAGAGAGAGAGAGAGAGAGAGAGAGAGAGAGAATTTGAGTGTATGCCAGTAGTCAAGGCTGTTTCACTAAAGCTTAGGCTCTGAGCAGATCCATTGTGTACGGGTTTGGCTATTTACTCATCCTTTGTACACTTCATCATTGGAATATTTCAACTAGAAAAGAATGGGCATTTTTATAACCATTGCCTGATTTATGAAGGTTGACACACTGTATGAATTACTAACATAACCTTCTTGGGAGGCTTAGATGTCATATGTAAGAATTAAACTTAAAAGTTATGACATTAATACGGTTATAGTAATAGTTTAAATACACACAAACTACATAAATATCAACAGGTGGAACATACAATATTTAAAATATGGAATCATACAAACATAATAAAATATAGACTAATGCATTAGAGATAATGTAATATTATGAGGTCCTGGGTTCAATCCCCAGGTGGAGCCACCTGGGTCCTTTCTGTGTGGAGTGCTCAGGTTTCCTCCCACAGTCCAAAGACATGCGTGTTAGGTTAATTGGTCTCTAAAATGCCCCTAGTGTGCGAGTGTGTGTGCCCTATGCTGGACTTACGGTTATAAAGTTCTAAAAAAGTGCATAGGAGAGCAGTGAACGCGTTTAAAATCTTATTTCCTACATCCACAAGAGGGCGCTTCAGCGTTTAACCTAAGCATGCAAACACGCAGAGGTGTTACCAGTACAGGTTGGTCCTGATTTCCGATGGGGATGCGTTCCGACAAATCTACCGTATCGTTGAATCTTTCGTAAACCGGGGAGTGACCGAGGTGCGTGTCTTAAACATGCTTAAAATGGAGCTACAGCCAGGTGAGGTCTTTAACACAAAGCTTATTTAATATAATGCGTTTTCTGTCTCGTGTAACTTATTGAAAAATGGATTGCAGCCACGGTTTTCCTCAGAATCAGAGTTCAGTACGATTTCTGCCGAATGCAAGTTTGAGTATTATCAGATTTCCATCATGAAGCTGAAATGCACTGGAAGCTCAGAATTCGAGCTTAATTGGTTCCAGAAGGCCGTTTAAAGTCTGAATCAAATTCCCAACAAGTAAAGGAAATGGGATGAATCCGTTCCCAACCCTCAAATGATTGTACGAAATGATTCTAAAATTCTGAATAAAGCAATGTAAGACGCACTAAATGTCACTGTGCAGTTTACCAACATGCCTGGCTCATGAGATAGCATTCTGAAAAATCTAAGTACCAAAAGCATGGCAGTAATTCTGATTCTATACAGAGTTTGCACTTGTATACGGATAAAGCACAGTTTTACAGTGCTTCAGCTATATCGTGAAAGCCATCTGGGATTCATATTATTTCCTCTTTGTCCCTCAGGGGTCGATTTTAAAATGAAGACGTTAGAGATCGACGGAATTAAAGTCAGAATACAGATCTGGTGAGTCCGTACGGGGTTCGGCATCAAGTCTGAGCTCAGCCATGTTGGTTCTAATTTTCGTATCTCCTGTAGGGACACTGCAGGTCAGGAGCGATATCATACCATCACTAAACAGTATTACAGACGAGCACAGGTGAGTTATTCACATATAAACACAATGCACTATTCCATCATGTTATGTGGATAGCAATTAGCACATTGCTAGCAGGCTGGCTAACTCACTAAGCTCACCAAGGCGTACAACTATGCGGCGTTTAACATCCATCTGATACATATATATAATTCACATCCGAATGACCAAAAACTAATATGAGAAAACCACCTGCTGACAGAAAAGAGAATTGCAGTCTGGAAAGAATGCAAAAAATACCATGGTAAAACCTGGTATAATCTTTTCCTTTCTGTTTTCTGTAAGTGTTTCAAGTTTTTTAAAAAGACACAAAGATTAGAATTCGTGTATTGTTCAGTGCTGTACTAAATGTTTTCATATTGTTGTTTAAAATAAAACACTATCTGCAAAATATCTAAAATGCTATGTGACTATGGTAATGTCTGGTCCAACACCTGGACCATTTCGGTCAAAGTTCTTGTTTCACGTCACGTCATATAAATATCAACCCTATTTGTGGAGTATTTGTGGTATTTAGGTATTTTGGTATTCAGTATCTCTTTTAAATCAGTCAGCCATGTAAGAGGGAGGTAACCATGTAAAACTCAAGTACATTTGAACATCCACTATCCGACTTCCAGCTATAAAAACAAAGAACGAGTTGGATTTGCTATCCAAACTATATTTTGTATCAAGGTACATTCACATAGCAACTGTATTTAAGTTCGGGGAGATTTTAATCTGATGTAAGCCAAGTATAATTGTTGCATTACAGACAAATCACGATGCATTTCTCTTCATTAGGGAATCTTTCTGGTGTATGACATCACGAGTGAGCGCTCCTTTCAACACATCATGAAATGGGCAAGTGACATAGATGAGGTGAGACTCCACAAAGGAACATTAGAACGAGTAAAGCTGAAAATGAAGTCATACTTTACTTGTTGCTAAACCAAAACAAGAATACGAGAGACAAACCCCTTTCTAGTTGAACCAATAATGAAAAGATAACATTTAACTTCATAAATGCTGCTATTACTCAAGTGTAAGGGGAGGTCATACTACATACCTGTAACTGTAGCCCATAGAACTTTAGCCCATTCCTCCGTACAGAACAACTTCAGCTCTGGGGTGCTGGTGGGTTTCCTCACATTAGCTGCTCGCTTCAGGTCCTTCCACAACATTTCCATTGGATTAAGGTCAGGACTTTGGCTTGGCCATTCCAAAACATGAACTTTATTCTTCTGTAACCATTCTTTGGTAGAACGGCTTGTGTGCTTAGGGTCGTTGTCTTGCTGCATGACCCACCTTCTCTTGAGATTCAGTTCATGGACATGGACAGATTCATTCTCTGATATAATTCAGAATTCATTGTTCCATCAATGACAAGTCGTCCTGACCCAGATGCAGCAAAACAGGCTCAAACCATGATACTACCACCACCATGTCTCACCATGTGCAAAGGCCTTTAGTCATTATATGGTTTCAAAGCATTTTTCTCTGTGAAGAATGTCTATAAGTATCTCTCTTTCTTTTTTCAGCTTTGTTGTTGCTATCTAACTCTTCCGCTAATCCACTTTCTCATCAGTATGCTCCAGACAGAGTGCAGAAGGTCCTCATAGGGAACAAATCTGATGAGCAGCAGAAAAGACAAGTGGCTACAGAGCAGGGAAACAAGGTTTGTGCCATATCTTCATGGAAAGAATTTGAATTTTTAAAATTAAACTCTTGGTCAGGGTTCTTGTGGGGTTCTGGGGGTTATCCCTGGAGAACAAAGGACTTAGGTGTAAGGATGCTGTGGATAGGATGCCAGGCTATTGCAGGGCTGGGTTGGGGTGAGGGTTGCTCCCCTGCCTCAGAAATAGCCAATCATGTTTGCATGCGACACCCGACCCGGCCAGAAGACAAACCCAAAGTCAGAATTAGGCTTCTGCACCATCCAAGCACCCAGAAATTGTAAATTATAATTCACAGGACTGCAAAGGACCATTTTTTCGGTCTAACTGCTTCGTGTTATAACAACAAATGAAAAATGCTGGCTTCTTGTTATTAGAGAAACCTTTGTAATTGTGTAAGCACGGCTAAAAACCTTTGGTTCACTTTTTTTTTAGTTTATTTTACTCTACAATGGTACTCTACAATGCTATAGTATGATGGGAATCCGATAATAAACATAAATATATCAACACTTTATTATAAAATAAGCTTCATGTTCATAACCTTGGTCGACTGTAGGTTAACGTAAACCTGATTTAATCTTTAATGTCTAAATCCTTTTTTCTTTTCGACTGTAGCTTGCTAAAGCCTATGGAATGGACTTTTTTGAGACAAGTGCCTTTACTAATCACAACATTACAGAGGTAGGCATGAACTGTTTATACTCTTCATTTAAAAATGAATGAAAGACCAGCATTTATGTCCTCAACACTAGTATGCTAATTGATAGCGCGAGCTTTTTTACAGTTTATGTCTGTGAAGTTATAACTGGGGGATCAGCCGTGGGGGAAAAATCTTCCGCTGTGCTGCACTTAGCAATTTAGCCATGACTCAGCATTTTAATCGTGGCTAACTTCAAGGTTGCATATTTACTGTTTTTAGCTTTATAAATTCAGTTCAACCACATTGTTTTAGGTTTTAAATCAAGTCTAAAGGGAACAGGTTTTTAAATTGAGATTGTCCTTCGAGCTTGCTAACCTAACTACCATAAGCTGTAATAAAATTCAACAGTAAAAGACAGTTATCAACGTTTTGAATGTGACTTTGACTTAAGAAATTGAATATCTGAATTTTATCCCAGTAGTCAGGTTACTCAGCCCAAATATAGCAATAATTGTGTCTTTCGTTTGTTTGAACGTCTCTGCGGACAAATGCGCTTCTTGTCTTTGGTTTAAAACAGAGAGCACTTAAAGAAAGCAGCTTCATAAACACACTTTAGCTGGTCATAGGTTTGTAACGATACACTCTGCTCACGATTCGATTACTGACGATACTGAGTTTACTATTCGATTTTCTCCCGATTAATGATTTTAAATTTGACAAAAGACATTCCTTTTTTATTTCTGTAGTGTAAACAAGGCACATTTTCTTGTATAAGTTTAAAAATAAAAGATTAGTCCCTTGCAATTAAAAGAAATGACTAGAAACATTAGGTGTAATGTAAACAAAATGCTCTATTCTATCAGTGCGATACCTCTATACAATATTTCTTATATTCAATATTTATTTTCATTCTAATACTAATCTTGAAGTGCAAAATCTTTGTGTTTGACTGACTTAATCTCTGTGTGACTCTTATTCTGCTTTTGTGTCGATTTGCACTGTTCTGGGGCAACAATCCTAATTTCATTGCATAATTGTACAGTGACAATAAATTCATTATCTTAACTTACTGTAGCTTCACCATCAGTTAAACAAAAAGAAACTTTAGTACCTTGCAATTGAAAGAAAATAGGATTCTCACTGAAAATGGGATATTTATCTGTTAGTATACAATTAAAAAATGGAATTCCAGATTCTGGAAAAATCAGGGACAATCCATCATCCCATTTTTGAATTGCGATGCATCGTGGGGGACACGGGAGTGTGTCCTGTGCCTGACGCCAGTCCTGTTGTAGTGCTGGGGGATGATACCTAGTACTAGACGGCTTCATGCATGTAATATTACATTGCTTGGACCAGAAATTGAGTTCTGAAATGTTCCAGTACTAGAATTTCATGAGTTTTAAGGCTAAAATGATGTGAAGGAATAGAATAAGTGGGAAAAAGCTTCTCGCATTTCTGTTACCTGATGCCCAAAACCCTAGTGACTCTGTACTGAACTAACCTGGCAACCCCATCCCTAAATGAATGCAGCTGCACTAAAACTCATGTATCTATTCACATACACACAGATAAACCTCCGCATTTGTGTAAAACATATCTCTATCTCAGCCTCTCCCATCTACAACTCGCCTTCAGGGAACTCGGTTCAGCCTTGTGGTGGAATCTTATCAAGAACCCAACAAGAAGACACCGTGACCAGAATGTGTGTTTTCTCTAACCAGAATATCACACCCGCACTAGCATAATTAATGATTAGTTTATTTATGGTACAGCGTTTGACTGACATGCTCTATACTCATTTCACACAGACATCAGGTCTAAGTGTGCGATGGCCCGGACGCCAGTCCATCGCAGGGGTTGCTGTTGCAGCGCTGGGGGATTGATTTCACATTTATAGCATTAACCAGACCCTTTATCCAGAGCGGCTTACTACTGAATCGAGTTTACAGAATAGAAGTCAAGCAATTGTGTGTCAGCGCTGATCTGATTGAGGTGGTCTGGTGGCTCTGTTATGCGGTTAGCAGGCTTTTTATTGCCATGGTTTGGATTCACTTGTCCCTTTAAGTACAGAGTCGGGAAGTCCTATCCACTGAAGCCTTTATTTCAACAAAGCAGGGGCTGTTTTTATGTTCCATGATGCCATTCTTCCATAAGTGCTCTCTGAAACAGCTTCTATAGGCTACAGTGGTAAGTATTTAGTGTTTCCTCCCCTTACACTTGAGCAACAGCAGCATCTGGAGCTTCAGTTGACACTTCTACAGTCTGAAGGAGCTTGATCAGGAATGCTTTTTGGAAGGGTAGCAACCAAGAAACCACTTTTTTGGAAGGGGAAGACAGTGAAAAGGCTAAGATATGCTAAAGCTCGGAGTGACAAACCCAAGTTTGAAATTTTTCGGTCCAGACGTCGACAATATGTTATATATGGACATGATACCATTGCTAAAACAATTCTAAAGGTGGCCTAAAACTTTTGCACAGTACTGGGTGGCATGGTGGCTTGCAGGGTACCAGGGTCACCTCACATCGAGAAGGTTCGGAGTTCGATCCCAGGGTGGAGCGGTCTGCATGTTCTCCCCGTGTCTGCATGGGTTTGCTCCGGGTACTTCGGTTTCCTCCCACAGTCCAAAGGCATGTTTTAGGTTAATTAATTGCACTAAAGTGGCTTCTTCAGACTGTAGAAGTAACAACTTGGTATCCTGAGAAAGCTGCCAGATGCTGCTATTGCTCAAGTGTAAGGGGAGGAAACACTAAATAATTTCCATTGTGGCCTATAGAAGCTGTTTGTGTTAATACCGCATTGTATTCTTGTGTTCTAATAAAAAGACTGAGAAATAGTTATATACATGGCCATTATATCAGAGCTAATACAGTGGTATATCTAAAATAATGGTGGCCTAAGACTTTTGCACAGTACTGTATTTATGCAAATGTGCAGAAATGCCAAGCCTCTTCCCCGTAAAGGTTGTGTTTAACATATTTCCATTTAGAATATAAAAAAAAACTTTTTCAAAGTAAAAGCTGTCTTGCTGTGTTTTTGGTTTTCTAGCTCTTTTTCGCTTTACTACCTAACTAACTACAAAGGTGTGAAAAAGTGTTTGCCCCCTTCTTGATTTCCTAATTTTTTGCATGTTTGTCGGACTTAAGTGTTTCGGAACATCAAACCAATTTAAATATTAGTCAAAGACAACACAAGTAAACACAAAACGCAGTTTTTAAATGAAGGTGTTTATTATTAAGGGAGAAAAAAATCCAAACCTACAAGGCCCTGTGTGAAAAAGTGATTGCGTCCCCTTGTTAAAACATAACTATGGTTTATCACACCTGAGGTCACTGTCTCTAGCCACACCCAGGCCTGATTATTGCCACACCTGCTCTCAGTCAGGACATCACTTAAATAGGACCTGCCTGACAAAGTGCAGTACACCAAAAGATCCTTAAAAGCTACACATCATGCCGAGATCCAAATAAATTCAGGAACAATTCAGAAAGAAAGTAATTGAGATCTATCAGTCTGGAAAGGGTTATAAAGCCATTTCTAAAGCTTTGGGACTCCAGAGAACCACAGTGAGAGCCATTATCCACAAATGGAGAAGACATAGAACAGTGCTGAACCTTCCCAGGAGTGGCCGGCCGACCAAAATTACCCCAAGAGCGCAGTGACAACTCATCCAAGAGGTCACAAAAGACCCCACAAGAACATCCAAAGAACTGCAGGCCTCACTTGGCTCAGTTAAGGTCAGTGTTCATGCCTCCACCATAAGAAAGAGACTGGGCAAAAATGGCCTGCATGGCAGAGCTCCAAGACGAAAACCACTGCTGAGCAAGAAAGAACATTAATGCTGGTCTCAATCTTGATGATCCCCAAGACTTTTGGTAAAACATTCTGTGGACTGATGAGACAAAAGTTGAACTCTTTGGAAGGTGTGTCCCATTACATCTGGCATAAAAGTAACACGGCATTTCAGAAAAAGAACATTATAGCAAAAGTAAAATATGGGGGTGGTAGTGTGATGGTCTGGGGCTGTTTTGCTGCTTCAGGACCTGGAGGACTTGCTGTGATCAATGGAACTATGAATTCTGCTGTCTACCAAAAAACCCTGAAGGAGAATATCCGGCCATCTGTTGGTGACCTCAAGCTGAAACGAACTTGGGTTCTGCAGCAGGACAATGATCCAAAACACAGCAGCAAGCCCACCTCTGAATGGCTGAAGAAAAACCAAATGAAGACTTTGGAGTGGCCTAGTCAAAGTCCTGACCTGAATCCTATTGAGATGCTGTGGCATGACCTTAAAAAGGCCGTTCATGCTGGAAAACCCTCCAATGTGGCTGAATTACAACAATTCTGCAAAGATGAGTGGCCAAAATTCCTCCACAACGCTGTAAGAGACTCATTACAAGTTATCACAAACGCTTGGTTGCAGTTGTTGCTGCTAAGGGTGGCCCAACCAGTTATTAGGTTTAGGGGGCAATCACTTTTTCACACAGGGCCATGCAGGTTTGGATTTTTTCTCCCTTAATAATAAACATCTTCATTTAAAAACTGAATTTTGTGTTTATTGTGTTGTCTTTGACTAATATTTAAATTGGTTTGATGTTCCGAAACACTTAAGTCCGACAAACATGCAAAAAATTAGGAAATCAAGAAGGGGGCAAACACTTTTTCACACCACTGTATTAAATGTCTCCATCATCATATTGTTTGTGTTGATCACTGTGCTGCTGTGTCAGTCTTTTACTCGTTTAGCAGAGCTGGTGTTGCAGGCCAATAAGAAGGACCTGGACGTCCTGCGCGTCTCCCTGACCGACCAGATTGACCTTTCAGCCCTGGAGGAGGAGGAGAGAGTGTGTGATGGCGGTGCGAACACCCAGAAGACTTGCTGGTGCTGAGGACGGGAAGTATCATCGACGCCCTTTCCCTTTGTGACTGTGTGGATGTTTTTGCCATCTTTTTGCTACATTTCTGAGGCTGGCTTCGGTGCCTTCCAATGAGCTTTTCTCTACTGAATGAAGCAAATGTGCTAGCAGTGTTAGCTCCCTGTGTGCACCTCCACTCTTGCCCACTAGATGGTACTGTCAGCTTTTTATCACAGCGCGGCCTCTGTGCTAATCCATGAGAATCTATGCGACGGGACGAATGGTGGTTTGAATTAAAGAAATGCAAAGACTTTCCTGAAAACCTGTGATGGATGTGATTGAAGGCGGAGCTTCAGTGGTGACGATGTTTTAATTTTCACTCCTGTGGTACGTCTTAATCAGGAGTGTGGAAACAGGGTGGATTTGATCTGTGCTTTGAGTTCCTTTGTTTGGTTAGTAAAAGAAGTCTTTGAGATGCAGCCATGTTTCCACTGTGAAGGGGAAATGAAGGATGCTACAAATTAAGTCATTCTACATGACTGAAATGGAATGTTTTTGAACTTTAAAGGTGCAGTTTGTCTTTTTTAATGTGCTCTCGGGTGGCGCAGTGGTCCCACCAACGCAAAGACCTGGATTTTTGTCCTGGCGTTGCCAGGTTGTGCTCTACACGCGCACAATTGCCGTTGTCTGAGGGAGGGGAGGATGGTCGAGCAACACTCAGCAACCCCTACCCAGCCTTATAATGGATTGCCATCTTGTCCCGGACTTACTTGGACCTGCCTGCGTCCTGTGCTATCCAGTGATAGGCTTTTGGTGCAGTGGGTAATGCTGGCACCTCTCAGCTTCAGAGACTTGGGTTCAGGTCCTGGCTTGTTTGAATTTTGTCACGTCCCCAAATCTGTGTGGGTTTCCTCCAGGTACTCCAGATTTCTCCCACATTCCAAAGACGTCTTGGGTCAGTTGGCATCTCTAAAGTGTCCCAGTGTGAGTGAGTGGGTGCATGTGTCCTGCGATGGATTGGCGCTTTGTCAATGCTCCTGCCTTGCACCCTGTGCTGACGGTTAGGCCCTGGCCCACATCAACCCTGATTGGATTAAGTAGGTATGAAAAGTGAAGGAGAGAGACGTTTGTGAATCCTGTTTATTATTTTTGCATTCGTATGTTATAAAATATGAGCTGGGCTCGGTGGGTTGCCTCACAGTGAGAAGGTCCTGGGTTCGATCCCAGGTGGAGCGGACTGAGTCATGTCTGTTTGGGGCTTGCATGTCCTCCGTGTGTCCGTGTGGGTTTACTTCGGGTACTCCGGTTTCCTCCCAGATTCCAAAGATGTGTGTTAGGATAATTGTTGTTTCTAAAGTGCCCCTGGTGTGTGTGCCCTACAATGGATTGGCACCCTGTCTAGGGTTCTTCCTGCCTTGCACCCTGTGCTGTCGGCTAGGCTTTCCCATGACCCTGATCAGGATTAAGGGGTGAAGAAAATGAATGAAGTACAAAACAGTGGCAGTTTAGCAGTGCTAGGACTTGAACCCTCAACTCTCTGGACAGTATTGCACTACATGACTTTTAGCCTGTTGTGGGTTTTAATACAACCCCAATTCCAGTGAAGTTGGGACGTTGTGTAAAACATAAATAAAAACAGAATAAGATGATTTGCAAATCCTTTTCAACCCATATTCATATTTTGTCTTTTTTTTTCCTCACAATTTGGCATGTCCAATTCCCCAGTCTGTGCTCACCCCACCTGGTGAAGCAGGAAGACCTGCAAGTTCCCCCTCCCAGCTCTCAGCCTCTCACCACATCATTTCACCAGTAGATGGCAGACTTCATTTGCAAGAGTGAATCCACATGGAGAAGCAGACGAAGCTCGACATGTTCATCAAATATCCCAGTCAACCAATGGGGCCGCTGTTGCAGCGGTGGGGAGATGATCCCCGTCCAACCTCCCCTTCCTCGGACAGGGCCAGTGTCTGGTCCGGTACTGAGATTATCGCAGGTCTGTAGTTGTTACCCTTGGCTTTTGTTACCTGCTTGAGCCTCGGCTGCTCCTAGGGGGAGAGTTGTTGTTTGACAGGCTTATTGTGACACGGCAATGAACATGAACAGATTGTTTTTAGAAGAGCTGACACACATTGTGGTGTGTCATCTAAAGGACGATTCACCTCTATCATCCACATCCACAGCCTTCTCCATTATTGACTTTTGGAGAAGACGTGTTTGCGTTTTTATTAATCTTTCTGAAATTGGGATCAGACTACTTAATTCCAAAGGGTTCACAAACGATTTCCTTCTTCTTTTCTTATAGAAAGTTGCTACGCAGGGCTTTTAGAAATTGCAAACTGCTCTTACTTATTCCTCACAGCTCCGATTGTCGCCAGAACTGCTCTGATTGACTCGTTGTAAACTATGCTCTCATGTAAGTATGCGTGCCAGTGTTATAGTGGTATTATACAGTGTACGTCTTTGCTGTTAGAATGTGATTATAGGATCTTTATTAGGCCTAATGTGATTCTGTTGAAGGAGTCCAATGTTTCTGAATAAATAAATACTTATTTGATATTTTCATCCGCATGGTGGTGTGAGATTTCTTTAGAATTAAATGTTTTTATATACAGCTCCGTGCCGCATAAAGTCCATTTGAACGATATCCGTTCACATAAACGTTTGGTTATTAGCCTTATTATGAACGTAATTAACCCAAATGTTACCTTGCAGGATACAACAGCCTCTGGTGCAGAAGGTTTTATTCAACACAAAGTTTTATGAAACATATGCAGCATCAGTGTGAGCAGGCTGGTGATCCATTACTTATAAGCGCAGGGATGATGATGATGATGAGCAGGTCTTGCCACTCAGACAGTTGTAGATTAATTTCCATTTGAGAATAGTAAGTATAGTAAGGTATAAATCTTAAATAATTGAGAAAAATTGTACTGTGCTGCATTACTTCTTACTTAACATAAATTAGATTTGCTCTAATCACGTGACCACAGACCCAGTTCCTGACCCTGAGTGGCTCCCTCTGAGACGTTCGGTTTCTTTCCGTGCCATTGGGGGCTGGGCCCCTGTCGGTTGGATAAGCCACTATTCTTGCACCTCTTGGCCTCTCAGGCTTTTTGTCTATGTTTGTTTATTTGTCGTTCTTCAGCATCAACGACAGACAAATGGTTTCATCAACACTCAAGGTTATATTAAAGCTAGTCATATATACTGGTCCTTCTCCAAAAATTAGCATATTGTGATAAAGTTAATTCTTTTCCCTAATGTAATGACAAAAATTAAACTTTCATATATTTTAGATTCATTGCACACCAACTGAAATATTTCAAGTCTTTTATTGTTTTAATACTGATGATTTTGGCATACAGCTCATGAAAAGGTTCTCTAAACGAGCTATTAACCTAATCATCTGAATCAACGAATTAACTCTAAACACCTGCAAAACATTCCTGAGGCTTTTGAAAACTCCCAGCCTGGTTCATTACTGAAAACCGCAATCATGGGTAATAAGACACAGAAAGAAAGAAATTTCTGAACGAATAGGCTGTTCCCAGAGTGCTGTCCAGAAGGCACCTCATTGACACCCTCAAGCAAGAGAGGTAAGACACAGAAAGAAATGCTGCACAACGAGAGAGGTGACCGGACCCTGAGGAGGATTGTGGAGAAAGGGCCTGATTCCAGAGCCACCGTGCACAGGCGTGTGCAGGAAATGGGCTACAGGTGCCGCATTCCCCAGGTCAAGCCACTTTTGAACCAGAAACGGCGGCAGAAGCGCCTGACCTGGGCTACAGAGAAGCAGCACTGGACTGTTGCTCAGTGGTCCAAAGTACTTTTTTCGGATGAAAGCAAATTTTTGCATGTCATTCGGAAATCAAGGTGCCAGAGTCTGGAGGAAGACTGGGGAGAAGGAAATACCAAAATGTCTGAAGTCCAGTGTCAAGTACCCACAGTCAGTGAGGGTGCCATGTCAGCTGCTGGTGTTTGGTCCCTGTGTGTTTATCAAGGGCAGGGTCAATGCATCTAGCTATCATTTTGGAGCACTTCATGCTTCCATCTGCTGAAGAGCTTTATGGAGATGAAGAGTTCATTTTTCAGCACGACCTGGCACCTGCTCACAGTGCCAAAACCACTGGTAAATGGTTTACTGACCATGGTATTACTGTGCTCAATTGGCCTGCCAACTCTCCTGACCTGAACCCGATAGAGAATCTGTGGGATATTGTGAAGAGACAGTTTGAGAGACGCAAGACCCAACACTCTGGATGAGCTTAAGGCCGCTATCGAAGCATCCTGGGCCTCCATAAACACCTCAGCAGTGCCACAGGCTGATTGCCTCCATGCCACGCCGCATTGAAGCAGTCATTTTCTGCAAAAGGATTCCCGACCAAGTATTGAGTGCATAAATGAACATAATAATCTGAAAGGTTGACTTTTTTTTGTATTAAAAACACTTTTCTTTATTGGTCGGATGTGATGAAATTTTCTTTTATTGGTCGGATGAAATAGGCTAATTTTGGGTTTTCATGAGCTGTATGCCAAAATCATCAGTATTGAAACAATAAAAGACTTGAAATATTTCAGTTGGTGTGCAATGAATCTAAAATATATGAAAGTTTAGTTTTTATCATTACATTACGGAAAAGAATTAACTTTATCACAATATGCTAATTGTTTTGAGAAGGACCAGTATATGTGTGTGTATATATATATATATATATATATATATATACACACACACACACACACAATGGGGCCAATTTAGTTAAAATATTAACCTAATGTATGTCT
This sequence comes from Ancistrus triradiatus, assembly GCA_025084515.1. Classification (NCBI taxonomy): domain Eukaryota; kingdom Metazoa; phylum Chordata; class Actinopteri; order Siluriformes; family Loricariidae; genus Ancistrus; species Ancistrus triradiatus. The sequence goes on along the minus strand of JAJAGP010001577.1, from coordinate 20,561 downwards.
TTGAGAGGAAACCACACAGGACCCAGACAACTCCACTTGGAATCGAACTCAAGACCTCCTTGCTGGGATTACTAGCCAAGCCACTGTGCTACCCTGGCCTCTCAGGCACCAGAACTCTAACATCATTAGATTTACACACAAGTTATAGAAAGAGAACCCAATTACACAAATGAGACAAAAATATTATACTCTCACACACAGCAGCTCACTAATGCAAGTGGATTAAGCAGGTATAGAAGCTCCATGAATATGTCATTGTGGCACAATCTCGGCCTCAAAGAAGAGATGGCTCGTATTATGGCATGATGTGGCCTCAGAAGATTAGTAGCTCCTGCAGGTGGCAGGATTTCCACATTCGAGTCATAAATCAACCCTTACCTGTGGAGAGTTTCCTGTGTTAGGTTCCTCTGGGTACTCCAGTTTCCTCTCACATATCAAAGACGTGCAATAGGTCAGTACGTGTCTCTGAAAGTTTCCCAGTGTGTGCCCAGCGATACAGCCTTGCACCCTGTGGTGCTGGTAAGGCCACGGCCTCGCTCCACCTCGCTTAAGTGCAGTAAGTGTGTATGGAAAGTGAATGCGTGAAATTTATCAATGGAAGATCGAGTGGCCCAGCGCTCTAATCAGTGGCGGTTCTGGGCTGGCCAGCGAGGACCAGTGCTTCGTGACAATAAATCTGGCACCCCCACAGCCCCCCCTAAATTTAGTCAGTCTTGCAAACACAGTGACAAGTAATTGGCCCCCTAGCAAATGCCTCAAGCCTTGGCCCCCCAATTGAAATGGTCTATAATCGCCACTGGCTCTAACACGTTAGTCCACCAACCCAAGCTCCTGGGTTGAGTCCTGGTGGTGCCAGGGAGGAAAGGCTGGTTGAAGGTTCATCTTCCGGAGCTGTAACAGCGACCCAGCCCTGCGACGGATTGTCATTCTGTCCAGGTCATGCTTACAAAGAGGTTTGAAGAAAAGGTATCCATTTTATCCATAACTTTCCTTGTGTGTTACTTTGTGTTACTGGCTTACAGTCTGTACACAATCTGACTGTTTCCTGTGGGAAGAAAGATTTCAATGCGTTCTTCTTGCTCAGATACATCATCATGTGCAAAACTCTAAAAATATAAACACTAGCTCTATGACATCCTGCAGTATGCACGATGAAGATGTGGGAGTCGTGCCTAACTGATCCCATAGGAGGGGAGCAGGAGGTACGAGCAGTATCTCATAAAACATGAGAACGATGGTGTAAATTTGTGTGGGGGCTGGAGATAAGCGCGGCGATCCACATCTAATCACAGCTTTTCATTAGTCGTGTTAAGACAAGGCAGGAGAGAACTTTGGGACTAATCAGGTTCTTATTGTTCAGACGTGGCATCCCAGGGTTCAGACAGGGCCATCCCTGTTTTTGCCTCGAACTGGGCTTAATTTAGCCTGGACAGAGAGAGTGTTGCTTTTGAAAACAGACCTTGGCTTGTCTTCGTCTCTCCCTAGCTAATTTTGCTTCAGAACCTTGTCACTCAGGAGCCAAATGCGGCAACGGCGGCCTTGGTTCTCACCGGCCCCCATTCGTTTTCCTTCGGCGAAGCTCTTGGCGAGGAACGGGGAGAGAAAATCAAAACGAGAGCTTCCTTAGGGATGGGGGAAGAGAGCGAGAAAGGAAGGAAAGAGATGCGTTTCGCCATTATTTTTGGGCCGCTGTGCGCACGTGGCGGGGGCGTTCGATGTGGGCGGGGTTTTGGGTTGCTTCTGCCAATCGCTGTGACGTCACGTCCACCCACGTTGCGGCTCTGTGCTTTCACACCACCGTGACTCATGTAGGCACTGGAGGAGGACATTGAGGAATGCTAAGCACCCGAAAAAGAGAGAACTTCACTGTAGCTGTACCCTCAGGTTCCTGTCTTGCTACCTGGCTAACAAATCGATATTTCCGTCCAAAAGCTACGCAGCTCCATGTTTCGGACACATTGCAGATCACATTCTTTCTCTAAGCTGTGTTTTATGGACTCGCATGTTGGATATCAGGATATCACTGGTCACTGGGACTGGGGTTTTGGAAATGGTGCCAAACTGCTGCCACACAGGAACCCACTGAATGCTCAAGCATTACGATTCCCATTCCATGGAACTGAGGGGTGCAGCCCGAACCAGCGAAACCAACCACAGATCTTTAATCATAGTTGCACTATGCATTAGAGTAGGTGTAATTCTCCTGACATGAAGTACTGTGCAGAAGTCTTAGGCCACCATTAGATTTGTTGTTTTACCAATGGTATAATGACCATAAATAATGATTTCTCAGTCTCTTTATTAGAATACAACCAGAGAATATAGAAAATTTGTACTAAAAATTCATCACGATGCCAAGTAGACCCTTCTACAGTCCAAAGAAGCTTGATCGGGAATGGTCTTTTTGGAAGGATAGCAGCCAAGAAACCATTTTTTTGGGAAGGTCACACTAAATACTGACTTTTGCCTGCAGAAGCCAATTGGCATATTTCTGGTATTTTCTTTTCTTAATAGAGAGACAGAAATCATTATATATGGTCATTACACCATTGCTAAAACAACAACTCTAATGGTGGCCTAAGACTTCTTCACAGTACTGTATAACACCCTCTGTTTCATCCCACAGACTGATTAATTACTTCAGAGAACCCATTTCTGCTGCTCTGGAGTCCAGTGATGTTATACTTTATCCAGTATATCCAATATTTATAACTTTATATGATACAATCCAAGCAGATGTGGGTTAAAGGCTTTGCTTAAGGGCTCTAAGAGTGGCAGCTTGGCAGTGCTGGGGCTTGAACCTTAAACCTTCTAGTCAAAAGCCACTACCTGAACCGCTGAACCACAACTTATGCTTGTGTGCAGGACCTTCTATTGTCTAAGGCTGCTCACCCATGGAAACCCCTATCATGAAGCTCAACATTTACAATTTTACAAAGAACAAAACTCACACTCTGCAGGAAACAAGCCTGAATATAGTCTATATATCCAAAAGCAAAAGCTCCTGGTCAGAGTTGTGGTTGACACTCCAACCTTAAGTCGCAAGATCCACTCAAGATTGAAACCCAGGCCCCCAGCAACTGCTTTTCCAGCAGAGCAGCACATTCTGAAGTAACACTTGGTAAAAATGTAAAAAAAAAATTGGTTTGTGCGACAGTTTAACCATCTCTCCAGTGTTTTTGTTAGGTCTCAGAACTCAGTCGCCTATCACCAGAGAACACAGGCCTGGGTACAAGGTCACTGATGGTCCTTTTTTCAGCCTCTCCTCTTTCAGACACAGCTAAAAACGTCTGTTTTCCAGTGTAAGCCTACCCATTAAGTTAGAGAACATATTATGCATAGTAATCTTGGGAAGAAAAAAGAGTGGGACCAGTTCCAGGACCAGTCTTCCTTTAAGAAGTGCAGCCAGTGTTATGTCGATACTGATGCTGTAGCCACTTTAACACTGTGCTCTAAATATAAAATTCCTCTCATATCATTAGAATAGGCTTTATTGTATTAACTGTTATTTTTATACCTGAACTGCATTGATTATAAAAAAGCGCGAGTCACTTTTGGTTAGTGTTACACTGTGTTCGAGAGCAGCTGATGAATGAATGGGGCCTTTCTTCCCAGTGTCCGTGGGCCAAGTCCTCCAAAACATTCTTTACAGTTCATCAACACCCTGGCTTGTAGTTGCTCCGACAGGGGATCAGCTTTTATTGCACATTTCTGTGGATTTATTCTCTATTTTATATATACATACATATATATATATATGTGTATGTATGTAAATATATACATACATACACATACACGTGTGTGTGTATATATATATATATATATATATATATATATACATATATGTACATATATTTTATATTTTATATATACGTATATATATATGTATATACACGTGTGTGTGTGTGTGTGTGTATGTATGTATGTATATATATATATATACACTATTGTCTTATATTCCCATGGTCCTGGGTCCAAACATCACATGGAGTAAATAAAATTGAAATAACACACTCAGTGGAAAAAATCTGTATATTATATTACTTAAAAAGATATGTAATAAGCATATGTTTGATTTTTAGCTAAGGGTTTAGCAGTCTTTAAAAGAGAAATTGAGAAAAAAAGGGGAAAAAAAGCTATAAAAAATACTGTAATTCCTGTTAATTTTTGCCAAGAAAGATTTGTGATGAATCACTTTTTTCTTTTGATCTGTGTTTGCGGGCTGGGGGGGCGCAGCCTTTCTTAGATACTCATGGGGGGGTCTCTAAGGAACAAATTTTGGAAGCTCTGTTATAATCTATAGTTCTCTATTATTATACAATTTATAATACTCTTTGTAATACTGTATTCTCTTAATTTAATATAGTCTATATATACACTATATATATATATATATATATATATATATATATATATATATATATGTAAACTATTACTATAAACTTATAAATTATGTAGCTTACTTTAATTCTTACATATAACATCTAGGCTGCCCAAAGAAGTTGGGTCCCGTTTTGAGTCTGAAGGTTTAATTTTCATCACATTTAGGGAGTTTTTCCTTCCCACTGTTGCCCGAGGCTTGCTCTGTTGGAGCTGTGGGTCTAGAAAGTTGTGAAGCTATTGTAAAAAGCACTATAGAAATCAATTTTACTCGACTTCACATATTTAAACTATAATTTTAAATGTATTATTTTTATTTAATTCTTACATATATCATTTAGGTTGGGTCCCGTTTGAGTCTTGGTCCTCCCAAGGTTTCTTCCTTATAATATTTATGCAGTTTTTCCTTGCCTCTGTCACCCCAGGCTTGCTGAGTTTCTCAGTGCTGATGAGGGACAAGAAGTTTGGGCTCGCTGTGGGTATTCCAATTAATCTCAAAATTAATCTCATTGCACCATTACTTTAAGGACTTTGTTTCAGAAGGGCAGGGCAGAAAGTGATGAACTGACTTGCTGAAGGTGGAAGCTACGAAAATGACCGAGGTGTTCAGTACAAGCCATTCAACTGCCACTGCTTGTCAATGGAGATTCCAGAAATGGCTGCTTCATATGATGAACCTATTAGCAGTGAGTGTGACTGAAATAACAGATCACTAATTAGAATGAGTATCTACATTCACACGTGTGTAATTATAAACCAATCATTTATCTGACTTGGTAACATGGACTGACGCTCTTAGGATATAATCTGTTAGTAAGACCTTTTATATAGGCTATCAAACTAATGAATTCAGACAAGACATGTGCTGGCATGAATAATAAATGACAGCATCTTTAATGAGACGTAAAACCACTGAACAAACAACATTTATCCAGGCGATATGGTTCTACAGCTCTATGGCTTTTTCTTTAACCTTATTTTTCATTCATTTTCTCATCCACTTAATCCTGGTCAGGGTAACAGGGTGCAAGGCAAGAACAACCCTAGACAGGGTGCCAATACATTGTAGGGCATGCACTCACACACTAAGGGCACTTTTGAAATTCCAATTACATTTTACATTTACATTTTACATTTACAGCATTTAGCAGACGCCCTTATCCAGAGCGACTTACAATTAATACAATCTTACAATCCAAGCAATTGTGGGTTAAGGGTCTTGCTCAAGGACCCAACAGTGGCAGCTTGGCAGAAGTGGGATTTGAACCCTGGACCTTCTGGTCCAGAGTCCAGTACCTTAACCACTAGGCTACCACAGTCCAATTAGCCTGACTGGCATGTATTTAGAGTGAAACTGGAGTACCTGGAGTAAACCCACGTGGACACGGAGAGGACCCAGATCTTGCTGTTAGGCAACAGTGCTCCCACCGAGGCTCCGCCCTTTACCCCATTAACAAATGTTATTTTTTTTACTATTATATTATTTTTATTACTAATCAGTGTGTAGGGTCCACACACTGATTAGCTCGCATTAAAATAATATTTTAATTAAAAATATATTGACACTAACTAGTATTTACTCTGCTTTCTGTTTTTAATTTAACTTAATTAAGGTATATATTGATGACATATGTTATGCTTGTAAAAGGCAATATGGGCAATATGCTAGCCCATCACTGCAGTGACCCGGGTTGCCATGTCTGAGGGAGGGGAGGCCAGACAGTTAGGTTAGACAATGTGGAGGAGTGGGTCAGTACCGTCTCCCAGTGCTACAACAGTGATCCTCGCCAGCCCTGTCATGGACATCCATGGCACACTTACACCTCCGCACCTCAGTTCATGTTTTCCCCAGGTTCAGGGTTTTCATCAAGACGCCAAGAGATGCCCGCTGGTCAATAGCCAAATGCTTGGTCCACTGAGACACCAATTAAGGAATGAACAGTAACTGTATAGCTGGAATGTGTTTGTGGTGTACTTGTTAATATGGCCAATGACTACATAATTACATGTTGCCCTACATGGCTAAAAGTCTGTGGAAACCCTACACCCAAACACCATATCTGGAACCATAGCTGGTCCACATTTCCTGCTGTTTACATTCAGTAAAACTGCTAACAACAAAGAACATTTATCTCATGATTCCTGAAAAAGAAAGCACAGCTCATTATAGTAAATGGTATTTATCTGTTGGCCTCCTCTCATTTCTTTTTGTTCGTTGAGCAGCTCCAAACCCACAGAGCTGCAGTGAGCGAAATGGTGCTGTTGCTAGAGCAACGCCTTCTAAGATATTCTGCTATAGCCATAGATACAGAATACTGAATATGTAACTATGCTTTATTTGTGTTTCTGGTAACTCTCTTTCAGCATCATCTATACGTTATATAATACAGTGATCCCATTAGGATCTGGAGAACATCTCTGGCTCAACACACAATGAGTTTGAACTTCATGATAGAGAACTTAAAGGTTAATAACTACGGTAGCTGCATTCTATCTAACCTTGTCTGTCTGGCTGTCTACAGTACATCTAGGAAATCATCATGGCTAAATGTGAAATAGTCACTCAGTCTTACAGCCTGAATTCAAAGCCCATTAATCAATAGTTGTCCAGGTTTATTTAAACATGTTGCCTTATAAACAAGAGAAAATAGCAACAGTTCTGAAAATAATAGAAAATAATGTACATTAATAATATTACTGGAAGGCCTGTTGTAATACAACCAGAGGAAGTTGGGACAGTATTGGAAATACATATGTAGAAATAAAACTGTTTGTGTCTTACGTTACTTTTATTTCATTGCAGACAGTATGAACCTACAATATTTCATGTTTTTTTTTCTGGTCAGCTACATTTCAGTTGTTACTAAATGTCCATTTCACTTCAGACCTGCAACACATTCTGAAAAAAGTTGGGACAGGGTCAATTTAGGGCTAGTAATGAGGAAAAAAACTATACAATGATGGGATTTCAAATAGGTGATGTCAACAGGTGATTGTAATCATGATTTTAGTACAAAAGCAGCATCGAGGAAAGTCTTTGAGGTGCAAAGATGCAGTTTATCAACAAACGTGTGTGATAAGGATTGAAATCTTTAAAAACAATGTTCCTCAAAGGAATGGTGTACTCAAACATACTCAAGCTGAAATGCGTCAAGTATAAACCTAGAATTCTGACTGGCGTTTCATTAGGTGACTGTATAGAATTGCTTAAATAAAAAAGAAAAAGAAGTAGGTAGATAAAATAGATAAATACCTAAAAAAGTACTTAAGTACAGTAACGAAGTACTTGTATTTCATTACTTAACGCCTCTGGATAATCCATCGTAAGAATTACTATTAATTTTAAATATTGAATAGTTTAACTTTTTAAATGTTATTTTATACAGTTAGGGCAGTTTACAAACAACGCCTTTACATGTATTATCTTTTTTTTTGTTGCCTACTGTGAGGTCGCTAAAGTTTAAACGTACTCAAATTGAAGCATCGTTTTTAAAAGGGAGTCTCGCGTGATTTTTCGAGAACAGCTCCTGGGGGGCGGAGCTGTAACTTTGCATGAACTTCTAGCCTAACTCCAAGAGAGAGAGATTTCTATCTAGTGAGTGCGGAGGAGCGGCGGCTGCAGCACGCGCTGATGGACTAAACCACACCATTCATTCAAAAAATTCCTTGACCTAGAACCCAAGCGCAGGCTCGTGTGGTCTCCGGAGCGGCTCCATCTCCCGAACGTTGTGTTTTCTTGATCGTATTCGTCGCTCGGTGGAGTTTAAGGGCAAGAGAATTTGAGTCCGTGCGGGAGAAGCGACTCGGTGCTGCGAGCAGAGAAGGTGAGTTGTGTTCACACGCTCGCGCACGCACGCACACGCGCGTTCCGTTTAAACCGTAACGGTCGCCGCTTTCGTTAGCGTCTCTCGGTCAGATTTACATTAACCTGCTGTTTTTCTGCAGAACGCGGACTGTTTTTTTCCCCAAACTGAACCCTGTGTGGTTTAAACGACCGAGCTGGTGTCAGCGTTTGCAGCCGTTAACGTCTCGAGACGTTTTTCTGTCGCTAACGCTAACGAGCCAGAAGTTGCAGTTTGTAAGTGCGTTTGTTAGCTAAGCGTTAAGACGAAGATTTAATTCTGATACACGGCGTCGGTTAAAGTGTTTCTCTGAGGAGAAAAATTGAAGGATGAAAATAACCGAGCCGTTGTCTGTTGTTTTTTATTTTTTACTCCAGCTTTCCTCTTCGAGCAGAAGCAGGTAACCTGTGCTGTGAATACCGAGCTGTTTAGCTAATGATTAAACCATTTATGTTTAAGTATTGCGCAAAAAACCTCTTGTGGGTCATGCAACGATTATTAAGGATGCCTAACAACTACACGAACTGTACTGTGTAATATATGCACATAGAAGCACAAGGCACTTCGAATAGACTTGATGTTAGAGACCATAAATTGTGTACACTTTATTAGGTACACCTGTTCAACCGCACCTTAACGCAGATATCTAATCAGCCAATCACGTGGCAGGAACTCTGCATTTAGGCATGTAGACATGGGCAAGAGGACATGTCGAGGTTCAAACTGAGCGTCCGAATGGGGAAGAAAGGTGATTTAAGTGACTTTGAACGTGGTTCTATAGCGTTACAGAGCCATGTCAATATGGACCAGAATCTGAGGAATGTCTTGCACCTTGTTCAGTCTATGCCAAGGTGAATCGTTGGCCAACCTGCTACCTTCTGGCAATGGGTACCTTCTGAAATGGCAGGTGAGTATGTGTAAATGTGTCACCCTTTTTTTGGTGGTCATACCTGCTATGTTCATTTTAAAGGTTAGAGAAATGCTTTCGCATTAAAGACCCCACAGCAGGCTAGTATTCTCAGTATTAGGCCACCCAGGCACAGATGGAAATGTTAAGTGTTAATTACGTCATTTGTGTTGCCTTAATCTAGGCGATAGTTTATCGTATCATAATATTTTGATAGCTTTTCTGAGCATATTGAGGGTATCTTTAAGGCTTAAAGAACGTTTCTTTTTAAACAGTGTAATTAGTCCTGTTTAATTGGTCGAAGTGCATTTAAAATAAAAATCACTTAATAAGTATGGGATAATGTTTGATAGTAGTTTTTTGAGAATCTTTAGCCGCTCATGCATTTAGTCTGCGATCATGTATCGGGATCAATATCGTGAGCATGTCTTTCAATATTGTGATTCAAGTTTTTTATCATATCGCCCACCCCTATGTAAATCCCTAAATAATATACAGTAGCTTTTCCAGCCATATGAGTGAACAATGGTAACGTCAGCAGAATTTGTGTTGCTGTTTCATAATTCAACATTATTTTGTTTGCTGAGTCGCAACATTTGGTTGGAGGTTCTATGTTGGAGGGGTCTCAGTTAGCAGACCTTATTAATGCAAAATAATGATATGAAGCAGCATGTGCAAGCTGTCAATTAATATACCATGCATTAACATATCGGAAAATATAGCTCTATATATGTAGGATAATGATAGTATCCAATGTTTTGGCTACGGCTCATAACTACGAGTGTGTGAGCAATGGCATTAAAGAATATCCTCTAACGTGTTATTGCTTTAATATAATAGATACTTGAAACACGTTGCAAATTAAAGTCATTGCTGGAGATGGGTCCGATCCTAATCGGTAACATATTTTTCTTATTTGCAACTGAACTAATCCAAATGCATTTAATGTGAATTAAGATTTTGTTTATTTACAGTAAAAAAAACCCCACTTCATATTCCTTCTTTTAATCATCACTGATCATAGCTGGTTGCTTTAACCATTTGGGCTCTGGGTTGGCACTGCATTTAGTCGCTGGCCCACCACCACAGTAACCCAGGTTCGAGTCCTGCCATTGAGTCAGGCATCATCCAGGCATGATTGGCTGTGTCTGAGGGAAATATGGCCTGTTGGGGATCCTCCCTCTGTTGTGGCGACAGAAAAAACCTGCCAGTCGTGCAATGGACTGGCCTCTCGACCAGGGCATAGCTGCATCTGCTCTGTGCTGGACCCTGGCAACCTTAAGCAGTGCTTACTTGTTGGAATGTAGTATGTACTGGTCAATTATGCCATTTCGGATGCAGCCATGGTCTATACTGGTTTATCATTTACAGCATTTAGCAGACGCCCTTACCCAGACGCCCTTACAGTCTTCCTCTTACAATCCAAGCAATTGTAGCCTTGCTCAAGGACCCAACAGTGGCAGCTTGGCAGATGCGGGATTTGAACCCTGGACCTTCTGGTCCATAGTCCTGTACCTTAACCGCTAGGCTACCACAGTCCCACATCATTATAACAAACCATCATTTATTTGTTATCATTTATAACAAACCACCCACGCAGCTCAATACAATATGGGGCTGCTTCTGTCTTGGTCAAAGGTTAGTTTGTATTTCCATCTAGCATTTCACCTAGGAACTGCGGGGACCTGTAACTGAAGGGCTTTGTGCAAGGCTGCAGGAAATTACGTTGTAAAATATGGCTCATTTGTTTCAAGCCATTGATCGACTCCCAGGATTGGCTCAATTAGGAAAATATCTATCGTGTATTTTGGTTGAACATCGGCGATCGGCTGGAAGAACCAGTCGTTCTTTCCATCTCTAGGTTAGTGTGGCTAAAAGGCATGAAGATTCAGGGGTTAGTTGTCCCTGTTTAGCGGAAAATCAGACGTTTTTTCTTTTGGAAGTGTCTGAATCCATGCACATCTCTAGTGTGAAGCCAAAATGCATTGCTACAATATCCATAAAATCTGTGCCTTTGGGGGGGAAAAAAAAAAAAATAGTTTGAGACTTAACAATGATGCCTTCCACAACTTGCAGAAAACCTTCATTTCCTTTGAGCATTTAAAGCTTGGAATGTTTTGGTTCTCTGAATGTTGGTGTTTTATGATTATTGTTTCCATTTCATTCCTACTCCGCATCGGTGAGATGTGCCATTATTTGTGCTTGATGCTTTTCTGGCAGATCGGGAATTGACGTTTTCTCCCTGTTGTGTTTTTGGTGCTTCAGTGTGGTGCGGTGGACTGAGATGACCACTGAGCGATGGTCCGCTTATTGTATTACAAAAATGTCAAAGCCGCTTGCTCTCCCCAGGGAATGACTTGCAGCAGAGGCTTCGCGTGATTGTGGGAATTTCAGTATTGGTTCAATGATGGTCATAGCTTTATCTGTAACATATCAAAAGTGCAAAAAAGGGTTTGAGGCATTCCCTCTTTGATGGGCAGTGTACTAGGGCTGGGTGATGGGTCATGAGGTTGCTCTTGCAATTTAAGACTCTGGTCGAGTATCAGGGTTGTATCTGGATTGGGAGAAGTGACACAAGAATACCGAAGATGCATTTATGACATTGCTCAAACACTTTCAGGTGGATTGTAGCCACATATTCAACAGGTATATATGCAGACATCTGTCGAAGATGCATACGAACATTAAAGCCTCTGACTGACCTTAAAGTACACGTGCTGTGACGTTCATTCCTACATGGCTGCCAAACAATCATAAGGGACCTGCATAGGTTTGGAAGCATGGTTAGTTCTGTCGCCACAGTTTGAGGTCCACCTTTTTGATTCTGTCTGAATGCATGTGGCACGTTTGCATGCCTGTATGGGTGTCCTTGGGTACTCTGGTTACCTCTCACATTGCAAAGACTTTAGGGACTTGTGTAGCGAAGTGGTTAAGGTACTGGACTGTGGACCTAAAGCTCCAGGTTTCAAATCCCACTTCTGTCAAGCTACCACTATTGGGTCCTTGAACAAGGCCTTTAACCCACAATTGCTTGAATTGAATCAATTTAAGATTGTATTCCTTGATTATATCAATGTGAATTGAAATATAAATGTAGGTCACTTGGTGTCTCTCAAAGAGTGTGGTGTGTGTTTGTAAGCAAAGGAATGAAAGAACCAGTACCTGTAGTTTTAGAGAAAGTACTTAAGGTTATTGGTTGTATGAAATTGTAAGCTTGGGGAACAAGATATGCGGGTGTGGGAGAAGCTTGGGAAAAAGTTTTGAGATAAATTTAGAACGTAGCGAGTGTGTGGTTGGAGAACTGTTAGAGGAAGGGCACTGCAGTGATAAGGGCAAGGCACAGTCACTAAAGTATGTCACTAGGATATGGGAGAGCAGAGGGAATGTTTCAGATTAGACGAGTGCTGATAAGTCAGTACTGATAATTAAGTTCTACTCTTTATGGAATTCAGTTTCTCAGACTTTTCAGGATGCTCATTAGCTCGTTTGTTTGTTCTGATGGCAGAAGGAGGTTTGAATAGGGAGTTTGGGGTTTTGTAGGCTTATAAAACCCTGTACAATCATTGCACTGAGTTTTAATTAGGGTATTGACTGTATTGATGTTCATAATTAGCTGTGATCATGTTTTTACGGTTGTTAAATGTCCATTAAATGTTGCTGTACTCGAATGTGAAGCCCCTTTTAAACCTTGCTGTAGGGTAGCACATGTAGATTTGGGTAATGTTGCTTCTGGGATCCTTATTTGTTTTGCTATTGGTTAACAATGGAAATAAAGCACAACATCCTTTTTACTTCTACTTATCCCTACAGGTTGCCAAAGAGGGTCTAAAGCACCCTAGACAGGGTGTCGTCAACTCGCAGAGTACTTTCAAGTATACAATGCATGCAAAAACCCGTCTGAGACTTGAACCCAGGCTCTCAGAACTGCTTTTTCACAGCTGCTTCTACCCATTGGAGCTGCTGAACACTGGATTATCCCAATGGTTCGCCCAAAGTTGTGTGGCGAGCCCATGGGGTTGGGGGTGTTAGTATCTACAAATGGAGGAAACGCTGCCCTTAGGCTAATTTAAAATAAATGCCTCAGCTTTTCTTCACCATCTGCCACCCTTGGTTTGTGTAATATGCATTCTGAATACTAGCATAAGTCCCAGTCATGGATTCCCTTGGGGGTCTCACCAGGATTGTAGGAGGGTCCCGTACTCACCTTGAAATTGTGGAAGTAAACACTGCACATGGCCCCAGTCATTCACAGGGCAACATCACTTGGGACACTTGCGTGCCGTGGGTTGATTCCCCATCCTCTGTCTCTCCTCTGTATGCTGGAATGCATCTACTTTACTGAACACTCAAACTCACCGTCTGTCTGTGGTAACGACTCCGCCATTTCCTTTCCTCTGCGCCACCAGAACATCCTGGCATTTGTGCCTCTGTAGGGAATTTAGCGAGTGGTGATTGAAATGTAACTCTGAGATCTTTTTATGTTTCGTGGTTTGAATGCAGTGGTTTGGCCCTCCAGCCCTGGAACATAACACTGTTAACCGTTAATTCAGACAGCCCCCTAACTTACTTTCGCGTTCCAACGAACGAGGCATGACAGTCTTTTGTGATGCTATTACACAAGCAGATGATTTTGAGCGGTCCCGTTTTATTACTTGAACTTTCTGAGATCAAGTGGTGTAACACCGCGTCTCCCACATTGCCTACGTCAGTTCAGATGCGCTTCAGCGAGGATAGCTGACCTACATCACAGGCCCAGGCAAGAACAATCAGATGCAATCATTCTTCAGGATGGACGGAGCCTTAATCGGAGCGTATCTTTCCAGAAGGGTGTCCGGAGGTTTTTGCTAATGTTTTTCGAATCCGTTAATCCAAGAATGCCAAGGAGACGGTTGTATCGCATTCTGTTATTAAGCAGAGCCGATCGTGTCGAAGGAGTGTGGTAGGTGGACACGCATACATGTTCTGCAGAACGCAGAGAAAGCCCAATGAGAAGAAAACTGCCTGGTGGTTGATGGCAGCATGTGAAACATTTCTTTTTCATGGCTTGGTTGTGCAGTTTTGGTGGATTAGTGTAAGTATCATTCAACCAGGAATTGCAGTGCAAGCCCCGATTCCTGTTCTTTCATCAATTGAAATATTCACTGGCCCCTCGCAACTCCAGAGATCCCTGTTTCGTGCTCGAGCTTGGACCCATGTCTGTGTGGGCTTACCCGGTTTCCTTCCCCTCCCACATCACACAGACAGGCATCAGGTTAATTGTCCCCCTCTAAATTAGCCCAGTAATGATGTCTCTGACTGGTATCGCTGTAACTTGCAGCCGTTTATAAACAGCTACTGATTCAGAGCTTGTCAGTTTTGTTTGACCTTTTGACCCGTGACACTTGTGTTGCTGACCAATAGTAGAGCTGCTCTCGGGGTGACGATCTGAAATGGCACCGAAACAGAAAAACATAGCAGCACAGTGTTGCGGTCAAAATTAAAATGTTGTAAACAGCTTGTCTGTTTGTCCAGCTAAAGCCTGTTATCAGTGAACTCAGTCATACGGGCTGGCAATCGAGGCAGAAATGAATTTCCAATGCCTAAAAGGTTTATTTCGTCCTCCAAATTAATGTTTGAAAACCTAAACTGCAATTTACAAAAAGCTGACATTTGGTTTGAATGTGAGCTACAGTACGGGCAATTTTGGTTTTTAATGATTAACATTTCCGATTCATGCATGTTGAGATAAGCAGCATCGGCCGATATCTGGTTGAAGAAATGCCAGAGAAACGTTTCCTGCATTACAACATGCAGCTTCATAAACTGGGACTGCTGAGTGACTGAAAACCAAAGAGATGCTGAGAGTCCGTGAGGGAGGGGTTGTTAAGAAGAAGACGAAAACTTTGTTTCCAGCATTCAACTTGCTGCTTTTACCTGGGATTTAAAAACCAAAACGATTCCGCTACCATGTGCAAGTCCTTTCCATTGTTGAAGCTATAAAAACCTGTTGTGTCATGTTTGCAGTGAATTTGTGCGGATATAGTTTGAGATGTTCGCGGATGTTCTTGGCAACTATTGTTTTTTTGTTGTTTTCTGTCCTCAGTAGATTTTGATCAAAGGTCAGGTGTAACTGGAGCAGGAACGAGGAAATCCAAAGGCCTAACAGGAAGCGTCATGACATTGTTTTTCTAGCCTGTAGTCGTTCTCATTCAGCTGGCTTAAAAGCCCGATCTGGATTACAACTACGCACATTTCTGTTCAAATCCAATAGATGCGTACGCACAACAGCATTACACACATGGAAAGCAATTTTTAGTAAGGTCCTTTATGAATGGATGTGCTGGTTTGATTAGGGCTATCCAAGCATCTGTACAAGGTGCCATTGGTGAAATATTACTAATGCGTGTTTTTTTGAATGTGTCATAACTCTTTTGTCCAATTTCTAAATAATGCATCGATTTTTGTAGAGATGTTGGGTTTTATATTAAAAGAACCAAGATTCGGTTACCATAAACCATTTTTAAGAGTTCCAAGGTCGCAGGGTCCAGGGGCCTAACCCCGGCATCACAAGGTGCAAGGTGAAACCAGCCCTGAACAGGTGCCAATCCGCCCTGCGCACAAATACTCATTCACTGGGAACTCTTGAGCGATTTCAGTTGACTCTAATGCAATCACTGGAATGTGGGAAAGACCACAAACCTGTTACAGCCTGCAAAGGCTCCAGGTCTGTTATCACCCAGACATCTCCTGAAGCAACGAGTGCTGACGCTGTGCCACTGGTGGTTGCCGCCCCCTAATATTCAGTAGGTATGCAAGAGAAGGAGCCAGGTTATCGTGTATCCAGCTGAGAGTTAAATGTCCCAAACAACGTATGAATTGGATATTTAAAAACACATCAGTAAGTCGTCCAGTAGGTTTTTTGCAGCCTAGGCATGTACGGTGTACCAATTGGGGATAAATCTTCATCATTCCTCCAAGGACCATGTGCACACATTTCTCATCGTTGCGAAGTGCGCAGTACACTAAATGCAAAGTCTTATGCGTTACAAAGAGCAATTGTAGTGTACACAGAGTACCACCGGTAAAAAGTTAGAATGCTGTTGGATGCCTGATTTATAATGCACACTGATGGAATGATGATGGAGCCAAAGATGCTTTCCCTTTCCAGGTGGGTAGGTACGGTCAGTGTAAGATGTTGTACTTCATAGTAGAACAGCACCAACAATGGTCGCTGTGATTTTTCATTTAGTAGCATTTAGCAGACGCCCTTATCCCTGAGCGACTTGCGATTGGTACAGTTTTTTCAATCCAAGCAGTTTTGGTTAAGGGTCTTGCTCAAGGACCCTAAGAGTAGCTGCTTGGCGAGGTGGAATTTTGAACCCTGGACCTTCTGGTCCAGAGTCCAGTACTTTAACCACTACAGGCTATCCACAGTCCCTAGTGGGTTGATTTGTTGGCCATCTGGGAGGCAGAGGACGAAGCATTACATTTAAAAGCTTTAAAATTAGAAAGTCCTAATTGGGCTAAACATATTTATTAAACTGTTGCAAAAGTGTTTTTCTTCTCACAATCCAAAAAATGTGTTTTTAGGTTAATTGGCTGGACTAAAATTAGCCCCGGTGCCTGACCAGTACAAACAACAAACTGGTAAACAATCTTATTTCATTCACCTGTTTTTAATTTTCTTATCTTTAGATGGACACTTAAAAAAAAAATCAGTGATGAGCATTGATCAATCGCTTGTAGAAAATCTTGTGGAGATCTGTTCAATCGCTTCATACGGCATGGGTTTGTGACTCTTACAAACTATCATGTTTTATAACATAGAAATATCTTGGTGTCAAAAATCCCACCATTCTAAACCATTCCAATAATTACAACCGCCAAATATTGAGCGGTTTCTGACACATGTAGCTGTTTTAGCCATTTTTCTGCCAGAACGTCTTATGATTTTCGAGGGGAGAAATGGTGAGCTTCTTTCTGAAGAAGGAGAGGGTGTTACATGCACCCGCCCAAAGGCTGAATTACTAATTAATGACATCCATCTAACACTTGGACTCATAATGACGTACCTGTCTTTAGTTTAGCACCACTGTGGGCACCATCTTCCTTGCAAGCTCATGTCTCCGTTATAAGCAGAGCCATTAGATCATGAAGGTCCCGTCTTTTAAAAGCCGGGAATAAAAACGAGTGCTGGTGTCCATGCTGTAGTACCAGTTTGGGTTTCAGTATTGTTGGTTTGGTGTATGCCCTAGGATGTAACTTTGCCACTCTTACCACCTGTGGACCCATATTTTTTGAGCCATTGAGGTTTACAACTAATGAGGTTGTCCCTGTTACACACCCCTGACTCTTGGCCAGGATGTGTTTTTAATTCACATATACACAAGCTTACAAGCCTTGTCTCTAGTTTGTTGGCCTGAAATGTTCTCTCTGGTTCCATCATATCATACTTTCAACAAGTTGTAGCTTCTCGTCTGGCCACGTGTTCGTCCAGCCACAGTTATTCCGATTCCTCTCCTGCGCCCAGTCATGTAATATTTTGCTAAGGATTTTAATCTCTGCACTGCTTACTTTTTCCACCTAGTTGCCGCATTTTAGTACTGTTATAGAGCTTTTTCTTGAACAGCTAGGCTACAATTCACATTGCTGGTAGAGTGGCCCAATTCCTTTTTTTTTTTTTTTTTTTTTTTTCTTTTCTTTTCTCCTTTCCCAGACAGATTTTTCTTTTATGGCAGAGTGAACTGTAAAAAAACAAACTACATTTTCGTACTTTTCAATCTACTGGGCCACTTGCATATGTGGCACTGAAAATAAGAATACATATCCTGATATGAGGCGATTAGACTTCTGTCTCATTCAAAAAATCAATACAGAAGCGGTTAATTGCGATAATTTATTTTCGTGATTACCACGTCACGTTTCCATCTTTTTTTTATTTTTTTTTATTTTAATTAATTTTTTATTAAGGAAAAGAAGACCCAATTTATATGGGGAGTAAACTACAATCCCTGTTTCCAGATGTTGCGGTACACCCGTGTTTGACTCAATTCCGTACACTGAATTATTGATTGTGATGTATTAAGAGCTCGAATGTACACTAACTTATTTTGAGCTGTTTTTTTATGTTTTCGGTGATCTATGCAAATATCGCAATGTATCGTGAATATAATGTATCGGGCCCCATAATATCTCATCCTGGAGTTCTTTCCCAATGTCACTCCTAGTCTTAAGGCTCATTAAAGTTCAAGCTATGTAGGTCATCCAACAGCTCGTTTCCTTTTGGGTTGCCTTAGACAACGTTGGGGCTTAAATACTGCAACAAGCTTATGGACGATCCAGCAAGTGAGGAACTGACGATGCCAGATAGGTTAGCCGATGTACGGTTACCTGTTTGTCAGTTAGTGCATTCCAAGCACCACCCAGTTTTAGAGATATGGCCTGCTTTATTTAGTCTTCTAGTTCACAATTCTTAAGTTGCTCAGCTAGATGTTTAACCATCGCCTTTGATGTTCTGGTGTTTTTGATGAATTCTGTCTGTAATGCTGTTCCTCTCCTGGCTCCAGTCACACTTCCAGACAAATCTCTCCTCTCCTTCTGTCTCAAATCTCTCCTGATGTACCTGCAGTGTCTCCAGGGTCAAAATCTCAACCTTTGTTCACTCATTGTCCTCATGATGATGATGTGTCTGCAAATTTGTCACCTTTCACTGCACATTAACATGAACAGCAGCATTAGGTTAGCAATTAGTAATGTATGCTCCATTTTGTTTGTTTATTTCTCGGGCATGTCAGGTGGCTCGGTGTTCTTCTGGTCATGTAGGTCTGCTCAAGTGTATGACCTGTTCTGCATTAAGAAGAAAACTAACATTTAAATAATACCACTTTAAAACTATTGGATTTGGGTGAGTTTTACTTGGAGCGTGAGTGCAATAATAATAATAATAATAATAATAGTCTGAAGAACGTCTTTAGGGAAACAGTGAGTATTTACAAGCACTTAATAATCAGATAATTGCAGAAAATTGTCAGATTTTGATCACTAGTATACATGCACTTATCACAATATTTAAAGACATGTTCATGATGGACAATATTTACCCCGCTACATGTGATCGCAGGTAAAATGCATCAGTAGAAATAGATCTACTATTCAAATATTATTCCGTACTTAGTAAAATGATTTATATTCAAAACGTTGGCCTTCATCCAAGTTTTTTAAGCACCAACAATTTTCGGTATGCTCAGAAAAGCGTACTGTCTATCTTGATAACAAAATGTATCATGATACCATAAAATATTGCCCACCCTTTAAATGGACTTGGGGAAACCTCTGGGGTTACGGGACTTGGCCGATAATCAGACGTCTACTTCAACCAGATAATAATCTCACACTGTGATAAACTTCAGACATTAAATAACGAAATTCTTCATTTTTTTCTCCAGTGTTTGATCGCTGTTTCACTGCCTTTAATTCTGTGGGCTGTGTTTAATTCCGGTGTTGCAATAGAAACAAAACGCCACAAATGAAGCAGTCTTTCGAATAAGTGGACCTGACAGGCGTGTTTTTAGGCTTGAGCGCATGCGCAGACTGAGAGAGCCATTTGAAATCGAGTAACTGGTGTACATGCTGTGAGAAATGTGATTACTGGAGTAAAATCCAGCTCTCTATCTGATTTCTTAATCTGATTTCTAGATCGGAGAATGCTGTATACATAACTGCAGAAATCCGGCTATGATCGGATTATTAATTGCCTGTGAACACACTCAGTATTATGGTGATTCATATTCACACACTTGCTCTGAAGGATTTTGTATTTTTTTTTTGTTTAGGTGTTAAACACTGAACTCTATCAATCACTACTTGTGGTTAGAGGGAGGCTCTGTCTTCCTGTGGGTTTTGTGGGATTTATTAGAGTTGACACACTGTCTAAAAGAGACATGCCTTAATGAGGCTTTCCTTCTACCCACTCACCTGATGATGAAATCTCTAGGGTTGCACCAATATTTTCTCAAATATCTATAAATGTCACCTGGCTTTGACTGGAACTGTTAGGAGATTAAATGCAGCGGCTCATCAAGCAGACATGGTTTTACAGTGAATATACTCACTACAGTCCTGTGTGTTTAGCTCTTAATATGCTACCGGTTGTGTTGCTGTCATTAGACTGATTGTGTTTTTAAAGCCTTAACAACAAGCTAGAAGCAGTGTGCCATTGTTTAGTCTGCAATTGTTCG
Organism: Ancistrus triradiatus; assembly: GCA_025084515.1. Classification (NCBI taxonomy): domain Eukaryota; kingdom Metazoa; phylum Chordata; class Actinopteri; order Siluriformes; family Loricariidae; genus Ancistrus; species Ancistrus triradiatus. Next base: position 216 of record JAJAGP010001577.1, on the reverse strand, counting down.
GGATGCAGCTCTTGTATGTGTTCTAAATAGCTTGTTTGAGAACTATTGAGTAATCTTGCGTGATATCAGGAGGACCATCAGGGCGGTGAAGCTGGCGAGAAGTCCATGATTTCACGCATCGCAAAAGGATTTTGTAAAGAGAAGTTGGGCGACATTTACGGAATTTGACAAAACATCCAAAATGTAGCTTCAGAGTCATACCCATATTTATTTGTT